>VKON01001055.1:98078-128245 GCA_009741485.1 Malurus cyaneus samueli | reverse complement strand
TTTTGACAAAAGTATTCTGATTAAATCCTCTTTGGTTCATTCCAGATCAGGAAGGAGGTTCTGTTTTTTTGTTCAACATTTAAGCTTTGAATACATGCACCTTCATTCGCAAAGACTTTCCAGGAAGTCCAGGAATATGCTGCGTACTGGTTTTTTGATTCAACCAGCATTTATGGAATTTTGAGAATCTAGAATTCTCCGGTCTAATTCAGAGAGATCCCAGACAGATAGCGGAAGCCAGAGTATGCCGGGGCTTCAAGTTCGTTCTAGAGAACCAAGATCTTTGATTTCCAAAAATGAATGAGAAAAAATAAATAAAATCCAAACGGTAAACCCAGATCAACAGGCAGGGTGGATTTGTAATGTCAGCCATTTCAGAGCTGTCCAGGGTCCGGCCCAATCTGGATGAATATAATGGCAGCTGGGATTTTGGGGCGTGAAATGACCGAGCTCAAATCCCGCCCAGATTTTATCGCCTTTCATACGGAAAATTGACGAGAAAAAATAAAAATTTAGCAGGAGTATCGCCGGTACAGTCGGCAGGGTCGGAGGAGGAGGATCCGAGCGGGCGCCTCCTCTCACCTCCCGTCAGATGAGGGAGTATTCTATGCGTGAAGCCCCCAATCAGGCAGATTCGCCCAAGCGCCATATCCGCATGATGCAACGGGGCGAGTACAAGTGGCCTTGGGGCTAGAACGGGCCGGAGGGGTGGAATTGCGGTCCGTTGGTGTTAGCACGATCCTGGAGGGGGAAAAGCAACGCGTGTCATGCGACATTGGAAGTTGTTGTAAGTAGTTCGAGGATCGGCTGGGTGGGGTGGCGGCACACGCGCACGGCCCTGCTGCTATCTATGAGGTGAGGTGTGAGGGTGATTGGTTGTGTAGTTTGAATTAACATGAGGCTAGTAGCTCGGGAAAAAAAAAAAAGAAAAAAAAAGGATGGCTTTGAGCGCACCAATCGCCCACGAATGTTTTCCTGTAACAGCCCCCCCTCGAGGAGGAGGGAGGGGAGGAGCTGTTTTGGACAGTCCAGGGTGAGATGGGACCCCTTGGGCCAGGGGAAAGGGGAGAATTAAATGAATTAATTATGAATTAAACCCTCCCGAATTCCATAAAAAGGGGATTTAGGATGAAACTAGTGTGAGGTGATTGAAGCATGAGTCGAGATCCAGGTGAGAAGAGGGCAGGTTTGACCTGTAGCATCTCACTCCGCCCGGTGAGGATGGCAATTAATAATTTGAATTAAACCTTCCGTATATCCTAGAATAAAATGGTGATTTTTGGGACCACTGATTTTTAGCACTAGTGTAGTTGAGCCGAGAGGCTCGGCCCCTCCAGAGTGAGGAGGTGCACAGTTGGACCCCCCTTCGGGCTCATCCAGTACCAGGAACCTGCAGAAGGTTAAATGAATTAAATTTCCCAGTCCATTAAATGGGGTTTGGACACACAATTAGCCAGGTGATTGAGCTGTAGGCAGTCTAGAGTGCACAGCGGGGTCCACCGCAGGGAGGTCATCCGTTGGTTTTTCCGCACAAAGCAGCTCCTGCCGGGGCTGAGTCACGGAGCTGCCTCGGCGGTGACAAAGCCGAGCTTCCTCCCCGTCAGTGTCCCAAAATTCCACCCCAGCGATCCCTCGTCTTCCTCCCTGCCCCAAAGTTCGAACCCAGCGATCCTATTCTCCCTGCTCAAAATTCCACCCCCAACGATCCTACGTTTTCCTTCCCCAAGTTCGAACCCCAGCGATCCCTAACATCTTTCTCCGTGGAGGCGGGGGCAGGAGGCGGCACAGAACGCCATGCTCCTTGGGTGTTCCTTTTCCAATATCCATATAAATGTTCCAGGGAGGGATTCGGGAGGGGATTTGTGAGGGATTCTTTACAGGACTCTTCACCTTCTCAGCACGGTATGAACCGCAAGAACCCTGGAAGAGGAAGACGACAGCAGGCTCCTGAGTCACCAGAGCACCCGTTCCAGCCCCATTCTGGATTTGGAGGGGCGGATCGCACTCAGCACCGCTATATCAGACAGCTTTTTGGCTCGAACCGAATGACGCACACCGGATAATATCGCTCTGAGACAAAACCACAGAGTCAAGGGGTTGGATGAAATCATGATCCCAAACACTCCAAACACAGCAATTCATCGCCAACCTCCAAACCCAGCGGTATACCCAGTGTGAGAGTCGGCGGGTTGGGGTTGAAATCCCGATCCCAAAACCACATCGATCCTGGTGCGGGGTTGAGGTTGAAATCCTGATCATCCCTTCTGACCCACATTGATCATGGTTGAGGGTTGAATCAAATCCAACCTTACGCAATTCCAGTGCAGAGTCTGGGGTTGATTCCGGATCCAAAGCCACTGACCCACAGTGATTGTGGGTGGGGTTAAATACGTCCAACCACAGCAATCCTGGTTTTGAGGCTGGGGTTTGAAATCGTGATCCAAATCTGCAAACATGTAGCGATGCGATGCGGGGTTGGTTGCAGTCCTTGTCCCAAACCAGTGGGGCTGGGTTGAAGATCTTTGACCCAAATCCTCACCACATGCATCCTAGTGCTTAGGGTTGGGTTGGGAGAATGCTGATCCAAATCCTTCCAAACCCAAAGTGGCGGGGGGGGGAGTTGATGAATCATGATCCCAACCCTCAAACCACAGTGGATCATGGGTGGTTGGGTTTGAAATCTGACCAAACCACAGTAGATCATGATGCAGTGGTTGGGTTGAAATCGCATCCTATAACCCACAGTGTTGGCTTAGGGTTGAAATCCGACCAACCCTGAACATACGTGATTGCGGGCATTAGGTTGAGATTCCAACCAAAACAAGTGGCGGGAGCTGGGTTTGAAATCCGATCCTTAAAACAACAGTGTGGGAATTAGGGTTGAAGAATCACCCAATAACCTCTGAACTGACTTCTCAGTTGTATGCGGGTCTGGGTGTTGATATTCCGATTTTCCATAATCTTCCAACCCACTAGTGTATTCATGGTGTGAGTTTGTTGAGGGTTAAGGATCGCCGATCCAACCCACAGTTGAAACTGGCTTGTAGAGGTTGAATAATCCCAATCCCAACACAGTTGAAACATGAACGGGTGTCTAAGGTTAAAATCGAATCCCAAACCCACATGTGAACGGTGGTATGGGTTTGCAAATCACCGCACCCGTCAACCTCTCGTTGAGGACGGAAGTCACGGCCGGGTGACAATGTACCATTTTATTAACCTGTTAAAACATTAAAGATCTTGTAGGATCTGTAACAAGGGTTATTAAAAAAATGTACTGGAACATGCCACGCTTCTCCAAATCCTCACAGAATTCTGACATTTTTCAACCCAAAACACACACAAAAAATGAAAATAAAAAAAAAAAAAAAAGCAGGTCCCGTTCAACAGTCCAGCTTGGTTTAAAAAATAATTATAATAACAATGACAGAAACCCCTCAAAGATGTATCAAAATCCAAAAATCCACCTCAGGGATTGAGGAAAAAGGCAATAAGAGCACAAGAATTCACAGCTTTTTTTGTGTCACCAGCTACGAGAGAGAGAAGTGGATTCTACCCAAATTTGGTTGGTTTTGAAGCTAAAAATAAAATTTTTTTAAAGATAGAGGAACCTTGAACTTGAGGTTCCTCCACGCGGGCGGCAATAGAAGCATGTGCTCGTTTTGGTTTGGGTTATTCCTTGGGCTGGGAACGTCGTGGAAAATTCTTGGGATGAGAGGAGGGGATAAAGGGAGGGAGCGTGATCCTCGAGGTTGCTTTTGCATCCTGCCCCCAATCCGAGATAGGATACCTATCCAACCATTTCCCAAGCTCCTCTGGGTCAGTTCCCTCCGGAGCTTCAAGGCTAGGTAAGTGAGATCCCAAAAAAAAAAAATAAAAATAATTTCGATAAAGGAAAACCATCTGATAGATCCCTTTTCAAGAATTAGGAAATGCTTTTTTTTTCCTTTTTTTTGGAATTGCCTAGGGCATTCCCCTCTGAGTGAGGTCACTTATTGCACAAGTTCACCCCGGGAAAAGCCCCCCCAGTGCTCGGCTTGGGCTTTATGCTGACGTGAGAAATTCGAGCAGAGAGGGAAGTGATGCAACCCCAGACGCTGCTCTTGCTCCTCGAGCACAAACAACAACAGCTGAATCATCTTCAAAAAAAAAAAAAAAATTATTTAAGAAGCCAGGCTGATTTTCCAGTTCTGGACTCGATGGTTTTTGAAGCTTGCAATAAAAAAAAAAAATCCAAATTTCAGTAGTCGGGGTTGGGTTTTGAAGCTTGGAATAAAAAAAAAATCTGAATTTCAGTAGTCGGGGCTGGGTTGTTTAATGTTTTAAAGAACGGGAGCTTCCTTCCTCTCCCAGAGCGCCCAGGATTTGGAAATGTATTGCACAAATGTCTGAGAACTTGAATCATCATGGGCTGGGCGAGAAAACAGCTCCGGTTTTGCCAGGTCAGGAAAAGGGGAAGGTTCAAAGCAAAGCAGAGAGAAAAATCCGGGAAGTTTCGCTGCAACCACGTCCACGCCCCTGATCTTCTCCCAGGAACTCTGGGGTTTGGTAAAAAGGCAGTGGGGGTGGGATATCCCCAGGAAAGGCTCCTTCCCGGCAGGAAGGTGGAGTTTAGGGCCCTGAAATCCCACCAAATTTGGGGTTTTAAGGCCAAATCCTGAATAACAGCTGGGCAGGGCCTCCATGAATAATGGGAGTGTAAAAGGAGCTTTGCTGGAGCGGGCGGAGCACAGAGCCAGGAATAAAATTGTGCAAAATTTCTGTACCAAAGAGACGGGAACCAAATCCCTTTTCCAGGGGGGCGGGAGAGGGCGAGAGGGAAGTGCTGTGGCTTTGAAAGCAACGTGGGGACACCAAAACATCCAAAAATCCCACACAGAGACCCCAAAAAACTCCCGATTTGAGGAGAAAGGGCAGTGTCACACATCAGTGAGAGGCTCTTCTGGAAAAGGGACACAGAGAGGAGGTGGCAGCACCGGATCAGGGGACAAAGGGCACAGAGAGGCCACCAGGGTTTGGGTCCGAGCCCCTCGGAGCAGAGAAACTTTGGAATTCACAGCTGAGCCAGGGTGTGGAGGAGCCTGATGTGGGTGGGGGTGGCAGCTGGGGACTGAGAGCAGCGGGGACAGCCCCTCAATGCCACCCTGGGGACATCTGTGGGACATCTGTGCCCCTCAGTGCCACCCTGGGGACATCTGTGCCCCTCGATGCGTCTCTGCCACGCTCCACACCCCAGGGAAGGGTGTCCCCATCAGCGGGGCAGAGCAGAGTGGCAGCTCCCCGATGTCCCCAGGGTCACCCAACCCCAAATCCAGGCCCCACAGAGCTCAGAGCAGCCGAGGAAGGAGGAAAGCAGCACCTCCACCCCTCCTGCAACACCTGGAGGAGCGGCAGGAACGCTGGGAAGCAGGATGGTGACAAGGTGACATCCCAGCCACACTGCCCAGCCTGGCTTTTCCCCCTCATCCCCCATTCCAAGTGAACAAAACCAGCCCCAAAATAAAAAAAAAACAAAAACCACCACAAAAAAACCACAAAAAAAAAAAGAAAAAATCTCCTCTTTGTCCTTACACTGCCGAGACACAGGCTACTGTAATACTCAAGCTGAGATTTATTTTTAAGATGAAGAGCTATTTATATTTATAGTGCTGTGTATGAGATTCCGCCCAAATTTATTTATTCATGTAATTTATTTTAGACTAGAAAGTTGCACAGCTGTGAGTTATGGGAATGCAGTGGAGGTCTTTAGTGTTTTATCAGCGCACGCAAGTTGAAAAAGTTATTGGAATAGCATGGCTAACACATTGTAGACCCTGAGCTTAATTCAGAGAAGCTTTTCTTAAAGCCAGAGATTCCTAACTTCGTTTTTTATCAAACTGAACTGAGGGGGGAATAGGGAATGAGGAAATCCTGAGGGTGACTCCAGCATGAACTGGCAAAATTTCAGAGAACCTTAATGCACCCTTAGTTCCTCCTGACAACACAACTTCAACTGTGTGACTGGGTAAGGATGGTAAGAGATTGCACCAATTTGATCCCTTGCTTGCAGAGCAGCTGCTGGGCAAATTATGGGTGAGAAGCTAACACGATAGATCAAAACCCACTTAAAAATGCCTAAAAGCTTATTTCTGACATCAATGGCTCTTGGAATAGAAGAAATTGATGGAAACACAGAAGAGGGTGAAGAAGAGGCTTTTGGTGATATTCCCACATTCATAAGCTACTCTTTGGAAGTGGAATGCCTTCCATTATTAAGAAAGAAGCTGATATACTTTGATAGGTAGAGATATATATTCTTGACCTATTGACACCTATGATCTCATATTGTGCTGTATGTCTCTGCATCTTGTGGTGTGCATCATTGAAGTTATTATTTTTCCAGTTTGATTGTTACATCAATTACAACATGTCCCAAGCACACTGACCACTAGAAAAATTATTCTGAGGAGAATGTTTTTAATCATAAAGCTGCATGACCTTTCTGCAGAAAACACACTATTTTATTCTCTTTAGGCCTGCATGTTGTCAATTTTGTGTACACACAGAAGTCTGAATAGAGATGTTTCAAAAGTGCAGCAGTGCTTAAAACTGCTCTAGCAATGGAGTTCTCCTGGCTTGCATAAACATTCCTTCTGGATCGTTTGTCTTCAGAACAAGAGACTTCAGACAAAGTACCTTCACACCTGACCACAAGGTACTGTATTTTCAACCTTTAACCGCAGATTTAAGGCGTTTAATTTCCCTCCAATTTAAACTTGTGCAACACCAAAGCACACTAGTAAAACGATTTCCAGCAAGCTTTCGTGAGGAAAACATCACCCAAGGACTTTCTGTGAGTGCTGATTTCATACTTCAGAATCTGATTTTCCTCAAAAAGATGAATAATATGAGCTGCCTCCTTATATATAGGCCCAAGTGTCATCTTCCACCACATTCTATTAAAGTTAGAATTCCATAGGAATGATCGCAACAGCAGCTCAGGAAAATCTGTAGGTGTCAAGCACCTACATTAGTATACACTATCAATGTAATACACATGTAACACTGCAGATTGTACGGCGGACCTTTTCTAAGTAGTAGATGCCAAGAAGTGAAAATACAGATGGCCTGAGTGGGAAAAAAAACGGTGGGAGGTGGAGCAGAATAAGAGAGAAATATTAGCGTATCCTTGTTTCAAAATGTACCAACAGCTCTTCAATGGCTCACACACAAATCCCTGCAGAAATCATATACATTAAAAGCCTCACAAGTGTAGAGTTCAGTAATTATGAACCTGCAACAAATGCTTATACTGGCACTGTTAAAATGGCCAAATATAAAATTTCTTCACATAACATATGGTCCTGTAATTCGTAATTTCAATACAGATAGTGCAGGAAAACACCAAGGCTGTTTTTCTCTAGCTGATAGCTGTAGACAATCAACAAAATCTGTTCCATGAAGATCAGTTAACCAACCAGCTGTAACTCACAGAAAAACTATACTGACAGTATACATGTTATAATATTACAGGAAGGCAGTAGCTTTATGAAAGCCTTTGTTATTTGCAGTTGCCTGCATGTTAAGCAGCTGTTGCTTAAATAAGCACAGCATTTAATTATTCTGTACCTCTGCCTGTAATTACTTAGTAACTAAGGCCAGTGTGATTTCTAAGAACTAACACTTCATTTCTCCATTAACCATGCCAAGCTGCAATAAGCCAGTTGACTTAGGCTGTTAATAGCACTCAGCCAGACGGTACATTTTCCATCATTCATGTATGTGGACTGCCACGCATGTCTTATCTACTGTAATTAGGCTAATGCTACTGGTTTTCACACACCTAATGAAAACTAATTTTCACATTTATTTAGGTCTTAGTCTTAAATGTCCCTGTTTTTTCAAAAAAAGCACTGTATTTAATTTTTGTCCATACAGCCATAACATTTTGCACATTATTTCACAGGACACTAAAGGATTTCCTGTGAATAAGATCTCTCAACAGATTTTCACTTCCTAATTTGGAAAGCAGGAATTCAATTTGGGACTCATAAGAATTGGAAATAATGTTTCAGGAAGTCTACGCAGATTCTATTAAAAATTCCTGTGAGAGTACTTTACTACATGTATTATTCTGGAAACTGAGCTACTGCGCGCATTAGATTTTTGTATGCATAAATTCGTTTCCATTTTTCTCATTGGAAACAAATATTCAATTTATCTTCAATACATGTATAAAACTTTCATCAAAAAGGCACTAGGCTAAAACCTAGGCTTGCCAGTTAAAGTTTCTGTTTTATTTTTACTGAAATTAGAATGACAAGCAGCAAAGAAGCAGACAGGGTTGGACAGTTATGTTGAGGGCTAACATGACAACTTACGTTCCATCAGAATAATTAAAATTGCTTGAACATCTAGCTTGGAAAAAAAAGTTTACTTTTCTATTAGATTGGTAATATTCCCTTGTCAGTTAAGACACTGATTTTTATCTGGGACAGATTTGTAATATTCAATGTTTGATTAGTTCGTGCGATAGAGCAGCAGCATCAGAGAGTTAGAAAAATGTGCAAGCTGAATAAGTGATTAACTACTCTTAAGCTGATTCACCAAAAAATGGCACCCATGCTGTGATGCATTATATCACATTATGAGAAATTGTTGTTTTATTAATTATAAAAAAAATATGCAAGGTTATTGCCGAGTCAGTCTCTGCCTCAAAAATTTTGTTG
The DNA here is from genome assembly GCA_009741485.1 of Malurus cyaneus samueli. Classification (NCBI taxonomy): domain Eukaryota; kingdom Metazoa; phylum Chordata; class Aves; order Passeriformes; family Maluridae; genus Malurus; species Malurus cyaneus. The sequence goes on along the minus strand of VKON01001055.1, from coordinate 119,537 downwards.
ATCTTAGTTTTCATTTCTGTACTTACCAATACATTCACATAGAGAGCCCAGCAGTGCTCTTGGAGATTTAATACAAAGGGATTTCAAGTCTACACTATTTTTCACAGCTGAATTTTCTGTACAGTGTATTTGCTATATCTGGTGCCAAGTTCTTCTCCTCCCCGGCTTCCAACTCAGGAGAATTGAAGAACTAGAAAAGAAGAAAAATACTTTCACTATGAAGCAGCAATATACCAAGAACATTTCTTAAAATATAGCATTGAGGAAGCCTCTAAGGACTTACTTTATTAAGAATAAGCGTTCCTATCTGAAAAGGAATGATTTTCATTTGCATAGAGAAGGTTTTGATGCAAAAATTACCACTTGACATTTTGTTACAATACTAACTAATCCCAACTACTGTCTTCAGTTCCCAGTTGCAGTAAAAGTTGATGAATCTTGCGAGATCTATTTTTCAAGCACTGCCACCTTCTATCACCTCAACCCTTTAAAAAAAAAAAAGGGACTAAAATCTGTACTAGTTCCAACAGCTAACAAACAACCTAGTAGAGCTGAATGTTAACTTATAAGAGAAGGCTAAGAAGAGAAAGATGTGATGATATGACAAATAGAATACTAAGTTTTGTACAGTAACGTGGGACTGCTGACCTTAAATTTTGGTAATTTCTTACTGGTGTATTGTCTGCCTAGCAAGCTCTTTAAAGAAAAGCAGATCATTACCTCTCAGGGCAACACCGCTTATGGAGATAAGGCAACTAAAGAACATATTTTCCTGAAGGGACCTGACAAAGTGTGCGATCTTGACTTCCCTGACTCCAACATTCACAACCTCTTTTATAAGCAGTCATGCAAGAAAGTCCTTGGGTACTGTGGCCTGGTCACAGCCTAAGAACAAACTTCTAAAAAATGAAAAGAAAACAGGCCTACAAAAAGAACCCCAAAACAAATAAAAAAAAAACCAACCAAACAAAAAATGCTCGCCTCCAAAGAGGCAGTAAGATAGAGCAGAAATGTTCAGAGGAGCATATAGAGCAAATAATTGAGCAAAGATTCCCAAGCCCAACCTTCTAGTTTACTGAGAGGGCAAGAACATTCTCAAGCAGTGGGCCTGTTAGCAGTATTGCAAATCCAAAACCTTGTTTAAAATAACAGTCAAGACATCCCACCAAATTAGATTTCTCACTGCAGAACAACATCAAAGGAAGTGGTTCCACAGAAGTAGTTCTTTGTATGTTCAAAACCCTGTAATAGCAAAGCCCCGTTATTCTCCTGACGGGGCACTTCACGGACCAATTTTTTCATATTATGTTCATGTGTCCTGTAGAAGATATAAAACCTTAGTAACAAGAATACAATACAACAGAAAACTAGTCTATTGGAATATAATCCCTTCAACCTTTAAAAAAAACCCTGGAACAACTAAAGATTAAAGCATGACTTAAGCATCCAAGACAGCTGTTATCAACAATGCTGCAGAACCTATAACCTCACATCTAATTATCTCTATTATTCTTACCTCCACAGTAATTCTACCCACCTTGTTGTTTGCAGAGTTTGTGAAACTAGATCCAGAAGAACTACTGGATTTTACAGAAGTTATTCAGCTGCTACTACAACGACAGCATTACACATGCTTAAAAATACCAAAGAAAACATTACTGCCAATTAAGCACTGTTCTATGCTTTCCAAAACCACCATTGGGATAAGCACTGCAAGAGTACACCAAAATATTATTTCAGAGTTATTAGACACCAATTTTATGAGAATAGAGTCATATCTAAGCAAACTCAGGCTCCAGTGCAGGTCTTCAGTTTGTACTAACAAGCACTTATCCAGGAAGCAGCCCTTTTATGGGAAGTTAACAAGATGTTCTGTTTAAACACTCTTAATCATGGTTATGCAAGCATTACTCTATGTTAAGTTGAAAAGATTATGCAACTTTCAATCATGCCCTCATTATTATTTCTAAACACGAAGTTGTATTTTTTGATTAACAAGTGAATGCTTTCTTGACAATGAATAGGAAGAACCTAAGACTCAACGGAAATAACTGTATATTTTCACTGCATCTTAATTCCATTATTTTTATTAATACTTTAGGAACACATCAGTCCTGCTAATTCAAGTAATAAAGAAATAAGGTTAGCAGGATATTATTATAACTATATTGGTTAAATACTTGCCACCTAATGCCTAAGGGACTGATTGTCAGTAACTATATTAGTGGACAAAATTTTGAAAAGAGGTTGTCTTACAGACTAGAAAGAGAAAATGCCTAAAAATTGCTTATGGAGCATAAAGGACTTAGTAGTGGTACACAATTTCTACTTCCCAATAGCATGTACTTTCAAGATTATCAGAATAATTTCACTATCACATTCCTTAACGTCTAGATTCCTCCTTAAAGCATAATGATGCTCTACCACAGATCTCTATGAATTCCAAACTCTTCTGTTACAGTGCAAAATTTTTCTCTCACAATAGCTAATATTTCCTATCTACTGCTTAGCCATTAATCATTACTGTATTCTACAGAAGGTCCAGACATTGGACGGACACATTCCTTGCTTCCCTAATTCCACCAAGCAAAAATCTGATGCATTCAAGGAATTCGATGTCTGTTTTTCTTGTTGTTTCTATTCTACAGTTTGAAAGTGTAATCAGATCGCCACAAAACTCAACCGTGAGAAAAGGCAGACAAGCAGTCGTTCAACATCAGGATGCATGTCTTCTCCATATGATGGGCAGTAAGAAATTACTACATAGGACGCATGGGTTGTTTTATAATAATTAATTTCTAGATAGATTCAATGCTCAAAAATCATCCCTTCCAGAAGCCACATGTAAAGTCTGTCTCAGATGGGACTAACTAAGTGTTGCTGCATCAGATTTTTGTAAAAGGGACTCAGAGCAGATAAAGAAAAATAGAAGTTTGGAGCAGAAGAATTTAAACATTGATCCGCAAGTGATTATTTTCATCAGTAAAGAACTAATGTTTCTTTTCTAAAAAAAAAGAAATGAAAGTTTTTGGGAAATATAAGTGTTTTAAGTAGTATTTTGATGCAGCCTGAGTTTTTTTATTAACTTGAACAATATAAAAGCCAAGTAGAACACACAGGACTTTCACCAGGAGTGCAGGTTATTAAATTGATGCTCGGTTACCACACCCAGTGGCGGTCTGGAAAAGCATCATCGGTACTGACAGCAGCTCATTCCTACTTGACAGACAACAGCTGTCTCCACTTAGTGTTTTTTTTTTTATTTTTATGGAGGATAAATAACACCTTTCCTAACACACAAGGCACATGAGAAGTGACTACAACTTCTCTAAAGTGCAGTCTTTTGCCCATGGTTATCACTAATTAGCCACCTGAATCTAGCACATCTCCCTCCCATCTTAGAAGCAGAGATCAACAGAAATCAATGTAACATTAATCGAATGAGTGAAGTTTTCTAACGTGTATTTACATGCCAGGAAGTGTTCACAGGTTTGTCACATGTCCACAGACCACTTCTTTTAGTAAGGAAATGTTCCTGCAGCCAGTGGACTTTCTTCATATAGAAACCACCAGAAAAGAAAAACAAATAAACTGTACCATTTAAGATACTTCATACATGGAGTTCTAACAACAGGATGACTACTCAAGATCATCTTCTCATCTATTATTATTTGAACAGCAATTGCAACAAACTATTGAATTCACAGCGTTTAGTGCTTTCCTTTACAAAGCTTAACTGTTCACACAGTTACATAAAATATGGTGATGTACACGCCGTATTAGACAAGCCACATTAATGTGACATACAATGTTAAGCAGATCATAGATAACTATAGGTCAGAAATTATTATCAGATATACACTTACTTAGTAGCTCTTGTGCATTCGCTGTTAAAACAGCGTATTGGTCAAATCCAGAATAGCAACGTTCTTTTTTTTAATAAAAAATTAAAAAGAAATTGTCAACATGTAAACAGCATAACTTGACACTGCCAAGCTTTTATGAAGAGGTTCCCAAAGCACATGATGTCACACAAGAGCAAGTTTTGGAAAATCTGCAGAATGGATACTGTAGCTTCCGATTGCAAGACGTCTAGAACTAACCACTTGAGATGCAGTATGTTCTATCTCAGAGCAACCTGAAACAAGAGTTCTCTGTTTTTCTCTAGCTTTTCTCCATTAAATTCAAGCACTAAGAAGACTGTAAGCATAACAACAGTCCATTTATAGCAACGCAAGGAATATGATTAAAAACAAACACACTTTTAATCAATAAACCATGAATTCACTGATAATATTTGTAACTAGATTTTCTAATTAGTATTTTGCATTTGAAGTTTATACTTGGGATTTTCTTTTTTTAAAACAAAAAGTTTTGTACAAACACACTTTTAAACTTTTTCCACTGCTTTCACAACAGAGTAAGTAAACCTTTAAATACGTTAAAAGTACTGTCTGCATGGTCAGACAGAGCAATTCTCTGTTGAAGAGCCAATGTTTTTTTGAAAGAGTTTTCTCTATTTTATCCTGTGAAAAACAACAGCTGACATTTTGGTCATGGAAGGATAGGTTATATGATGTGTATTCAGCTGCAGTATGATGCTATGCAATTGGGATTTTCTGCTTAAACCTATTTTCATTCTTTCACTCCTATTGATTTGCTTCTTTTGGGTTTGAGGACCAGCAGAAGAATTCTCAACCACTGGCTGCTCTGAAACAGCTAAAATAACTTGGTTTCTATTACTCAAATCCTAGAGAAGTTAGTGGAATGAGTATAAACTTCTGAATAAATGGCAAGACCTGATTAGTAATTTATTTCCAAATATTAGATCTTTACATTATTTTCTAGTATACTAACGTCAACAAATTCCAGTAACCTTCATTGGTTTCTGCCAACTTTGGTGTCCCCATTTAAGCTTTTATGCCTACCAAGATATTCAGTTCTCCCTATTAAAACAAAAACATATCACACAACTGGAATTTATAATGACAGAGCTACTTGTTTAATTTATATCTATGGCCAAGCTGACATTTCTACCTTCTACCTTTATCGATCATTCTATCAGCAGTGAACTTAAATTAACATTTTGTTAAAGAACCAAAACACTTTAGAGAACCATATTAAGCCCAAGATTCTTCAAACAATTACCATATGTTTACCTTCTCTAGATTAAAAAGACACTCTTAATACCAAGACTACTCCTGTCCTTTTGGTTCCATAAATAACTCCTTCTGCAGAAACCTTCATTAATGAGTTGCACAGTACAATTTTTCTTGCTTCACGTAACTCGTCAGAATTAGTTTTGCTGTAATTCTAAAGAATTAGAATATTGTTCGTCCCCTAGGAATTAGGCTCAACAGCAACTTCAGCTGTCAAGATTAAATGTTAGATTTGTTTCAGACTGACGGCTATCAGGCCACTTCCGAACAGAATCCAGCTCAAGGCAAACCTGAACTAATTACATATCCTGTCCATTATTTTCCATAATTCAGAGTTTTAGTTTACTGCATACACACAACCCATCTACAGTAGCATCAACTTAACCAGACACCATGAACAAGAAATTTTCACCAGCAAGTACCCAACCCCTAGAATTACTACCAGCTTTACTCTTGCAGATCCACTTGTGTTTGATACAAAAATCTGTTTCTACTTCAGCACATCTGTACTCTTCACAGCCACGACCATCTTACCGAAGGTCCTCCTAAGTATGACAATCCAATTATTGCACTTACGGGAATCAACCAAAGCAAAAGCAAAAATAAATCCAAAACCTGTGATTTTAAATTTTCCTTCTCCATACCAAACACAGCAGTATAAACCAAACTCGTAGTTCCATCATGAGTACAAAAGATCAGCTGTTAGTTTTTCAATTTATATCTCATTTTATGTAGAGCTTGCAACAAGTATCTGCTAGGCAGACTAATTGCACAAGTCCCCTCCATTCCCAAAAGGAACCTTCAGATTCCAAAAACAGTAAAGATAATGTCTTTAAATGTACTTTACCTAACACACAAACTCTTCCTGGGATAGGCGGTCCTGTACTTTTACATTCAAGTTATTTAGTAACCCAGCAGACAAAATAATACCCAAATGCTTTAATCCACTTTTGTCTTTCAATACGGTATTATTCATCCTCTGATACCATCCAGCTCTTTCCCATAATACAGATTTTCAGTAAATTTCAGTAAAAAGACAGTTCTATTCTTTGTGGCTTCTCCCTAGACCACCCTTCCTCTTCCTCCTTGTCCACTCATGTTCCTTTGTCAAGTGACAGGATAAAACTCTATCTAATGCATAGTAAACTTGAGAAAGGGCCAGGAAGAGGTGGGCAAGCCAGGAAGAGAAGCAAATTGGGACAGAGGATATTAGTACTAGCATCCGAAGGAGGCAATGAAGATGGTGAAGGGCCTTGAGAGGAAGGCTTATGAGGAGAGGGCTGAGCCAACTTGGCCTAGTTCAGCCTGGAGGAGCCTAAAGGGAGACTCACTGCAGTCTGTAACTCTCTCACCGAGGGGAGAGACACAGATCTCTCCTCTGTGGTGGACAGTGATAGGACGCGAAGAAATGTCCTCAAATTTTGTCAGGGGAGGTCTGGGTTGGATATTAGGAAAAGGTTCTTCACCCAGGGGTGGTTAAGCACTGGAACAGGTTCCCCAGGGAAGTGTACAGCACCAGCCTGACAGTCCAAGAAAGGTTTGGACAAACGCTCTTAAAGTACATGGTATGATTCTTAGGGTTCCTGTGCAGCTGGGACTTGGACTTGCTGAATGCTTGTGCGAACCTTTCAACTCAGCTTGTTTCTGTGATTCTGTGAACAATCCAACGTCGGCACTCAGCCTGCTTTCCGTTCCGTAGTGGTCAGTGTGCTCGAATGATTACTGTTCTAGAGGTTCGCCTCCGGACACAACGGTGGAGTGCTCCCTCCTGTCCTCCCTCTTCCCTCCCTCTTCCCAGCCTTAACGCGCTCCCCGCCCGCCGGTACTGGACTCCATGCACGATATGTACAGCTTCTCCGCTCGCTCAGCACTACGGACGCATTCCCGCCGAGCCTCCCGGCCGCACCTGCGCAGTGCCCGCTTCCTCCCTGCCTTCCTTCCTTTCCTGCCTGCCTTTCCATCCGGCCCGCCCGCCCGGGGAGGAGCGCTGCCGGGTCTCACGCTTGGTGTCCCGCCCGCCCAGCCGGCCCGCACCGGGCACGGCCACCGGCAACCTCCCGCGGAGGACTCCCCATTCTGCGGGCCAAAGCGGGGAGGTGCAGCCGGGAAGCCACAGAAGCCTTTCACAGGGAACTGGCGCAGCGCTCTGGACGCATGGTAGGCCACTGGGCACCCCTCATCCCAGCCAGAGGCGGGCCTCGTGGTAAACCCAAAGCACCCCGCTTCTGCGTGCCCTCTGTCAAAAAACTCCCGAAGGAGGTTCTGGATATCCCAGTGCCCAAAAAGGGATCGCGTCAGGGATAGTCCTTTGCTTTCCCTCATTTTCCATTGCCGGAGTTTTACCTCGGTCCAAGCCGAGGTGCCGGTGCCCGGGAAGGCTGGTCAGGAGCAGAGAAGAAATCAACCCAAAAACGCTTTCGTGAGGAGATTATGTGGTACTGTGCAGATATCGCCTGGGAAAATGCTTGTGGGAAATGTAATTAAAAACTCGCACTATATATTAAACAATATAATTATGGAGCTGTTTGGTTTTTTTTTTTTGGCAGCCTTTAATTGAAAGTTTTCGTACAGTCGTTAATCTTAAGTTTGCACGCCTTTTTGCACAGCTCCTGTGTATAATTTTCAGGGTGTTTTTAGATGCTTTGGGACTTCACCACTGATGCTTGATTGGATTAAAAACGACCCATGGCTCCAAGGATTAACAAGCACAACTGCCAGGAGTTTATCCAGTTTCCACAGCTCCTGCTCTATCAAATGTGCAGAGCATTTCGCTGTGCCTAATTGAGCAGGTGGCATGATGCAGTGGAAGCAAACTTCAGGATATTTTGAGGTTTAGGGTTTGGTCTGGTCCATTTGGCAGGCTGCTTATATGTTAGCAGTCGGAGCAGAGCCGGTGTTTTTGGGGATCTTCCCATGGCTTACCTGCATCCAAAAGGAGCCGAGTGTTCTTGCACGCTTGGGTGTGTTGCATGGGATTGCTTGTTGCTTCTTGGTGGGGAGAGGCAGCGGTGGAGGCCTGGTGGAGCTGGGAGTTGTGTGCTTGTTCCTCCCCACTCACCCGAGGGAGGGTCGAGCAGGTGCCAGATCTCCTTCCTGGGCCAGGGAATGACAGACAAGGCAGTGCCCATGCTGAAGGGCCCTGGCTTGTATATTCTCTCTAAATAACATCTGCCAGTGCTGCTATCCAAGCACAGTGGACCCTTCGTTGGACTCACAGTGTGATCACATTCCAAAGTGTTTGGAAAAAACAGAAGAAATCAGAAAGTCCTGTGAAAAGTGAACGAATTCTTATTCTGAAATACAGTGTTAATGCAATACACCCTATGATTTTCACTGAGAGATGGAGGGGATGAATTTTTGCTCTCAGTTCTTGCTCTTCTCATAGTTTAGCCATACAGCAGGGTGGTAACAGTTCCAACAGCCAGGAAAGAGCAAATTTTTTCCCCCCTCTGCCTCCCAGCTTGGAGTCTACCAAGTTAAATTCTTGCTATTCCAGAGGCCTCATCAGCAATCTTGTTCAAGCAAACAGTTTTTTAGAGGTTGGAAGAGGCCAGGACTGGCTTGTTTCCCTCAGAGAGAGCAGAAGGCATATTTCTGCCCTTAAAGGGCACGTCTGAAGGCATTCATTCCAGCACAGGCACTGTGAAAGTTATACAAAAAAGGGTGCCAGGTGTTTCTTAGGTTTGTTGGGGTCGTTTTTTGGGTTTTTCTTGTTTGTTTGTTTTTCTGGGTGTTTTTTTCTTTTTTGTTTTTTTTAAACAAAGGGAAACATGTATTTTCCTCTAACTTCATTATGGAAATGAGTACATTGGCCCAAAAAAAAGCCAGCCTGGGGAACCCCCTTGAAATGTGTAAGATTTGCACTGCATGATAATGCCTGGCCAAGGCTGCGAAGACTAGAATCTGTGGCTTGAGGTGGGCAGTGTCAGCAAACTCCATCCTTGCTCCTGGCTCCGAACATGACACCTGCAGCGGAGCACGCTGTGACAGAATCACAGTACGAATGGTGTGTGGTGTGGAAATGGACCACAGTGGGCATCTGGTCCACCTCCTGCTCAAGCAGAGCCATGCTACAGCAGGTGGCACAGGATTGCATCCAAGTGGCTCTGGAATATCTCATGGTGAGAGAGACTCCACACCTCCCTGGACAAACTGTTCCGTGGAGTGTGTTACTGCCAGTTAAAAGTTCTTTCCTCATTGTTCAGGAACTAATTTCTGTGCATTCAATTTCTGCTCATTGCCTCCACATTCCCATTCTTGGCACCACCAAAGGAGCCTGGCTCCATCCTTTGATCCCCTACCTCGTTAGACATTTGTACACATTCATGAGGTTCCCTTTCAGTACTTCTATTCTTTGAAGCTGAACAGGCCCAACTCCCTCAGCCTTTCCTTCCTAAGAAACGTGCTCCAGCTCCCTCCAAATCCTCATTGCCTCTGCCAACATTACCACTCTCCTTGAGGTACCCAAAAGATTTTATTACCTGCAAACCAAAGGACAACATTAACCTGCCTGGGCTCAGAGGTGTCCGGTGAGGCAGAACATCCGTTTCCATGTCAAAAACAAAAAAAGTGTGGGCTGTCTTTTTCCTCACAAACCGGCCAACCCCTCCCCGCCCCCGGCACCGCACCGCCCGGGCCGTTAACGAGCAGTGTGGCACAGGGCGGTCCGCAGCCCACTCGGGCCCGTCGCCGCTGCCCGCCCGGGGACCGGGCTGAGCCCGCGGCGGGGCGCGCGGAAGGCAGGGCCGGGGCCGCGCTGCCTCCCGCGCGGCCGTTCACTTCCTGGGTTCCTCCCGGCGGCCGCCCCACCTCCGCGCAAGGGGCGGGCGGCCGGGCGGCGGAAGGGGGGGTGCGGTGCCCGTGCCGTGCCGCTGCGGGCGCGGGGGGCGGCGGGCGCGCCGGGACCCGCGGCGGCGGGCGGCGGCCATGGCGTAGGTGGGGTGCGATGACAGCGCGGGGCGGGGGTGCTGGGGGGCGGCAGGTGTTGCGCTGCCCAGAGGCGGGCGGGAGCGGGGACTGGGAGCGGAGAGCTGGGAACGGCAGCGGGCGCCGGGGATGCCATCCCGCCGCCGCCTGCGCCGCGCCGCCGGCCGTTCCCCCGGCCCGCCGGTTGCCCTGGCCCGCCCGGCCCCTGAGGCTCCGGCCACGGGGATGGGGCGCGGCCGCCTCAAGGGGCCCCGCGGTGGCCCCGCATCCTCGGCGGGGCCCGGCCAGGGCTGGGTGGAGGAGTCGTTGTCCCGCAAGCGGCGTCCTCAGGAGCTTGGGGTCATCGGCCGGGAACGCTGAGGAGGGCTCTCTGTCTCTCCCTCGCGCCTCCAGCGCTGGGCTTAAAATCTCTCTCGTTAAAAAAAAAAACAAAAACCACCAAAAAAACCACAAAAAAAAAAAAAAAAAAATTCCTCTTTGTCCTTACACTGCGAGACACAGGCTACTGTAATACTCAAGCTGAGATTATTTTTAAGATGAAGAGCTATTTATATTTTTAAAAAAAAACCTCCAGAAAATCCAAAATTAAAATACCAGGCGCCGTTCTGACCCGAGGCGGTGCCCCCAGGTGCCTTTTCTAAAGCTGTTGCAAGCTTGTGAGTTTTTTTTTTCCATTTTTTTATTATTATTATTGTGAAGCCGAGATCTACCTAATTTAGCTTTGGATGGCAATTTTGGGGCTGGTTTGGTTCACTTGGAATGGGGGATGGGGGGACAAAGCCAGGCTGGCATGTGGCTGGGATGTCACCTTGTCACCATCCTGCTTCCCAGCGTTCCTGCCGCTCCTCCAGGTGTTGCAGGAGGGTGGAGGTGCTGCTTTCCTCCTTCCTCGGCTGCTCTGAGCTCTGTGGGGCCTGGATTTGGGGTTGGGTGACCCTGGGGACATCGGGAGCTGCCACTCTGCTCTGCCCCGCTGATGGGACACCCTTCCCTGGGGTGTGGAGCGTGGCAGAGACGCATCGAGGGGCACAGATGTCCCCAGGGTGGCACTGAGGGGCACAGATGTTCCCACAGATGTCCCCAGGGTGGCACTGAGGGGCTGTCCCCGCTGCTCAGTCCCAGCTGCCACCCACCCCACATCAGAGCTCCTCCACACCCTGGCTCAGCTGTGAATTCCAAAGTTTCTCTGCTCCGAGGGGCTCGGACCCAAACCCTGGTGGCCTCTCTGTGCCCTTGTCCCCTGATCCGGTGCTGCCACCTCCTCTCTGTGTCCCTTTTCCAGAAGAGCCTCTCACTGATTGTGACACTGCCCTTTCTCCTCAAATCGGGATTTGGGTCTCTGTGTGGGATTTTGGATGTTTTGGTGTCCCCACGTGCTTTCAAAGCCACAGCACTTCCCTCTCCTCTCCGCCCCCCTGGAAAAGGGATTTGGTTCCCGTCTCTTGGTACAGAAATTTGCACAATTTTATTCCTGGTCTGTGCTCGCCCGCTCCAGCAAAGCTCCTTTTACACTCCCATTATTCAGGAGGCCCTGCCCAGCTGTTATTCAGGATTTGGCCTTAAAACCCCAAATTTGGTGGGATTTCAGGGCCCTAAACTCCACCTTCCTGCCGGGAAGGAGCCTTCCTGGGGATATCCCACCCCCACTGCCTTTTTACCAAACCCAGAGTTCCTGGGAGAAGATCAGGGGCGTGGACGTGGTTGCAGCGAAACTTCCCGGATTTTTCTCTCTGCTTTGCTTTGAACCTTCCCCTTTTCCTGACCTGGCAAAACCGGAGCTGTTTTCTCGCCCAGCCCATGATGATTCAAGTTCTCAGACATTTGTGCAATACATTTCCAAATCCTGGGCGCTCTGGGAGAGGAAGGAGCTCCCTTCTTTAAAACATTAAACAACCCAGCCCTGATACTGAAATTCAGATTTTTTTTTATTCCAAGCTTCAAAACCCAACCCCGACTACTGAAATTTGATTTTTTTTTTATTGCAGCTTCAAAACCATCGAGTCCAGAACTGGAAATCAGCCTGCTTCTTAAATAATTTTTTTTTTTTTTTGAGAGATGTCAGGCGGTTGTTGTTTGTGCCGAGGAGCAAGAGCAGCGTCTGGGGTTGCATCACTTCCCTCTCTGCTCGAATTTCTCACGTCAGCAAAGCCCAAACCGAGCACTGGGGGGGCTTTTCCGGGGTGAACTTGTGCAATAAGTGACCTCACTCAGAGGGGAGTGCCTGGCAATGTCCAAAAAGGAAAAAAAAAGCAATTTCTCTTTTCCTGGAAAAGGGATCTCAGTGGTTTTCCTTTCGATTTTTTTTTTTTTTTTTGGGAGTCCTCACTAACCTGCCTGGAGCCCGTGATGGGAACTGCGCCCAGGAGGAGCTTTGGGATGGTTGGGGACGTTCCTCATCTCGGGATTTGGGGCAGATCAAAGCAGCCTCGAAGGTTCACCCCCTCCCTTTATCCCCTCCCTCTTCCCAGAGAGATTTTCCACGATTTTCCCACCAAAGGAATACCCCAAAACCAAAACAGCCTCGCTCTCTTCGCCCCTGGCGGTGGAGGAACCTCATGTTCAAGTGTCTATATTTTTAAAAAATTTTATTTTTAGCTCAAAACCAAAATTTGGGTAGATCCACTTCTCTCTCTCGTAGCTGGTGACACAAAAAAAGCTGTGAATTCTTGTGCTCTTATTGCCTTTTTCCTCAATCCCTGAGGTGGATTTTGGATTTTGATACATCTTGAGGGGTTTCTGTCATTGTTATTATAGATTATTTTTTAAACCAAGCTGGACTGTTGAACGGGACCTGCTTTTTTTTTTTTTTTTTTTTTTTTTTCATTTTTTTTTGTGTTTTGGTGAAAATTGTCAGAATTCTGTGAGGAATTGGAGGAGGCAGTGGCTGGTTCCCGATGTACAGTTGTGTTTTATACCCGGTGTGTACAGATCCTTGGCCAAGGGATGCTTTTGTTACTTTAATAAAAATGTAACATTGTCACCCGGCCTGACTGTCCCGTGCTCACGGAGAGGGTTTGGGGTGGGGATTTCAACCCTAAGCCCCGTTCACTGTGGGTTTGGGATCGGGATTTTAACCCTAACCCCCGTTCACTGTGGGTTTGGGATCGGGATTTTAACCCTAACCCCTGATCACTGTGGGTTTGGAGGATTTGGGATCGGGATTTCAACTCCAGCCCCGCGATCACTGTAGGTTCATGGGGTTTGGGGTTGGGATTTCAACCCTAATCCCACACTGTGGGTTTAGGTCGGATTTCAACCCGCCCCTGTGGTGGGTGGGATTTCAACCTAAATACGGTCGGTTGGGATTCAACCCAGCCCATACTGTAGGTTCAGTGGGTTGGGACTTCATGTGGGTTAGGTCGGGATTTCCCACCTTGGTGGTATCAACCCTAATCCCGCAATCACTGTAGGTTCAGGGGGTTTGGGGTCGGGATTTCAACCCTAACCCCACACTGTGGGTTTAGGATCGGGATTTCAACCCCAACCCTGCATCAGGATCGCTGTGGGTTTGGGATCAGGATTTCAACCCCAACCCCATGATCACTGTGGGTTTGGAGGGTTTGGGATCAGGATTTCAACTCCCGCCCCGCACTGTGGGTTTGGAGAGGATTTGGGATCAGCATTTCAACCCCAACCCTGCACTAGGATTGATGTGGGTTTGGAGGATTTGGGATCAGGATTTCAACCCCAGCCCCACTGGGGTTTGGGATCAGGACTGCAACCCCAACCCCGCATCGGGATCGCTATGTGTTTGCAGGATTTGGGATCAGGATTTCAACCCCAGCCTCACACCAGGATTGCTGTGGGTTTGGGATCGGGATTTTAACCCCAGCCCACAACACTGGGGTCAGGGCTTGGGATCGGATTTCAACCCCAGTCTGCACTGTTGCGAGGTTGGTTGGGATTCACCCCCTGATCCGTGGGTTCAGAGGGGATTTGGGATCAGGATTTCAACCCAACCCCGCACCAGGCTCGATGTGTTTGGGATTGGGATTTCAACCCCAACCCCACGCTGGGATCGCTGTGGGTTTGGAGGGTTTGGGATTGGGGATGCTTGGGTTTGGAGTTGGATGGATCACTGTGGGTTTGGAGGGTTTGGGATTGGAATTGCTGTGTGTTTGGAGGGTTTGGGATCAGGATTTCATCCCAACCCTGTGATCTCTGTGGGTTTGTCTCGAGCGGATTTCCGGCTGCGTCATCGAGTTCAGCCAAAAGCTGCTGAGTCAGCGGTGCTGAGTGCGATCCTGCCCCTCCAAACTCCAGGAATTGGGGCTGGGAACGGCTCTGGTGACTCAGGGGAGGCTCTGCTGTCGTGTCCTTCCTCTTCCCGGGGTTCTGCGGGGTTCAGTCCGTGCTGGAAGGTGGAAATGCCGAGTCCTGTGAAGGATCCACGTCACAAATCCCCTCCCCGATCCTCCCTGGGAACATTTTATGGGATCTGTGGGAAAAGGGAATCGACGCCAGGGCCATGGGGCGGTTCCTGGTGCCGCCTCCCTGCCCGTTCCGTGCCTCCAGCGGGGGAGGAAGATAGGATCGCGGTTGAACCTTGGAGGACGGAGAAGATAGGATCGGGAGGAGATGAGGATCACGCGTGTTTGGCGCGGGGATCGCTGGGTGGAATTGGGGGAGGAGCGAGATCTTGATTGGGCAGGGGAGAGAGGGATCGCGGTGGAACTAGAGGGATCGCTGGGTTGGATTTGGGGCAGGAGGAGAGAGGGATCGCTGGGTTGGATTTGGGGAGGGAGGAAGACGGGATCGCTGGGTTGGAATTTTGGGGCAGGGAGGAAGGTGAGGGATCGCTGGGTTGGAATTTTGGGGCACGGACGGGGAGGAAGCTCGGCTTTGTCACCGCCGAGGCAGCTCCGTGACTCAGCCCCGGCAGGAGCTGCTTTTGGTGCGTGAAAAACACGGAGCTGGGACCCCTCCCTGCCTTGGGGACCCCGCTGTGCCACCAGACCTTCCTCAGCTCAATCACCTTGTGCTAATTGTGGTCCCAAACCCCATTTTAATGGAATTCGGGAGAGTTTAATTCATTTAATTCACCTGCCAGGGTTCCCTGGGGTCCTGGGGATGCCCGAGGTGGTCCCAGCCCTGCGCCCTTCGCACCCTGGAGGGGCCGATCCTCCTCGGCTCAATCACCTTGTGCTAATAGTGGTCCCAAATCCCATTTTTATGGAATTCGGGAAGGCTTAATTCATAATTTATTTAATTTGCCAGGTTCCCCCGGGGGAGTGATGATGCCCGAGGGGTCCCAGCCCTGCGCCCCTTCTCACCCTGGAGGGGCTGAGCCTCCTCGGCTCAATCACCTCACACTAGTTTCATCCTAAATCCCCTTTTTATGGAATTCGGGAGGGTTTAATTCATAATTAATTCATTTAATATCTCCCTTTCCCTGGCCCAAGGGGTCCCATCCACCCTGGACTGTCCAAAACAGCTCCTCCCTTCCCTCCTCCTCCTCCCGCGACAGGAAAACAATCCGTGGCCGGATTTGGGTGCCGGCTCAGAGCCGCTCCTTTTTTTTTTTTTTTTTTTTTTTTTCCGAGCTCACCCTTCATTAATTTCCACAAACACACCCCAAATTAGCTCTTGTGCAAGCGGCCCGGGGCCGGGGCCGCTCACCGGCCGAGTCACTCGCCTTCAAAGGCTTTTCGATGTCAGCTGACGGTGGCTTTTCCTCCCTCCGCCTTGGCCACCTCCAGCCCGGAGCCGCATTCCGGGCTCCCGGCCCGTTCCCAGGCGTGCCCTGACCCGCGGGTTGGCATTTGGGGCCGCGATCTGCTGAAATTTGGGGCGCTGCCAGCGCAGATAAAAATACCGCTCTCACGCCACGGGGAGGGTGAGGAGGAGGCGCCGCTCGATCCTCCCCTCCCGACGCCTCCGGAGCGCTGACGGAGCTGCTATTTTTATTTTCTCCGTCATTTTTGTTCCGGTAGGATCGCGATACCTGGGCTGGGAGCTGAGTGAGCTGCGGGGTTCATTTCTATCGGCCCCCCACCCAAACCTTGTCCAGGCTGCCTGAGAATTCATCCAGGGAATGTGGGGGGCAGGACACCCTGGAGCAGCTCTGGGAAAGGCTGAAAGCAGCAAAATCCACCCTGTGCCTCTTGGAATCGGGGTTTGTTTCCCGCTGTTGGGATTTTTTATTTATTTTTTTCTCATTCAGGGTTGGAATCAAAGGTTCCTTTGGTGTGTCCTCGCTGAGAGCTGAACTCTGAGCCCGGCAGAGCTGCCTGGGCTTCCAGCTCTGTCCTGGGATCTCTCTGGAGAGAGGAACCCAGAGAATCTGGGATTTCAATCCAGAGATTGTCCCTCTGTGTGTGAATCCCAAAACCAGGATCCATCATTCCTGGGATCCCCCTGGAGAGAGAACCGGAGAATCTCGGATTTCATACCCAGAGATGCCCTGTGTGTGAATCCTAAAAAACAGAATCCCTCCTTCCTGGGATCCCTCTGGAGAGAGGAACCCGAGAACCTGAGGATTTCAACCCAGAGATTGTCCCTCTGTGTGTGAATCCCAAAAAACAGAATCCCTCCTTCTTGGGATCCCTCTGGAGAGAGGAACCCCAGAGAGTTGAGGATTTCAATCCAGAGATAGTCCCTCTGTGTGTGAATCCCAAAAAACAGGATCCCCCTGGAAAGTCGGAACCCAGAGAATCCGGGATTTCAGTCCAGAGATTGTCCCTCTGTGTGTGAATCCTAAAAACCACAATCCCTCCTTCCCGGGATCCCTCTGGAGAGAGGAACTCGGGAGAATCTGGGATTTCAGTCCGGAGATTGTCCCTCTCTCTGTGAATCCTAAAAACCAGGATCCTCCTGAAGAGAGAAACCCCAGAGAATCCAGGATTTCAGTCCAGAGATTGTCCCTGTGAGTGTGAATCCCATAAACCAGGATCCATCATTCCCAGGATCCCTCTGAGAGAGGAACCCCACAGAATCAGGGATTTCAGTCCAGAGATTGAAGTGTGAATCCCAAAAACCACGATCCATAATTTCCAGGATCGTCCTGGAGAGAGGAAGCGGGAGAATCCAGGATGAGCTGAGCCCTTTCTAAAACCCACAGGGATGAGCTAAGCCATCCTGAGCTCCACAGGGATGAACCGAGCCCGTTCCAAACCCAGGCTGGGCGGGTTTCCGGCCTTTCCCGAGCCCCCGGAGCACCGGGATGGGTTCCGGGTTGTCCCCTGCTCTCCTCGTAGATCCTTCTGGGATTGTGGAGCGATTCCTGATTCCCGCTGGACATTCCCATCCCTTCTTTTCCCTGATCCATCTCTCTCCCCACCTGGACAAAAGCAAAAGCCCTGTCCGGAGCCCGACCCCTCCACAGCCAGAGCACCCCAAAACCCGGCACCGCGGGGAAAGCACCGCCGCGCCTTCCCCATCCTCGCTAAAACCACCTGATGGAAAAAATAAACAACAAAAGCGCTTTTTTTTTCCTCCCGAAAAGGTCACGGGCAGACGCAGCGCCCGCCGCAGCCGCCGCTCGCCCACTCTCCTCCCCCGCAGGGACCGGCGCGGCGGCGGCGGCGGCGCTTGGAGAGGCTGCCAGCGCAGATGGGGCAGCGCGCGCCAGCCTCCCAAAAGAAAAAATTCCCCCCCCGGATCATCCCAAAAGCGGCCGGCAGCTCCAGCCACAGCCCCGGCTCCGCTCCCTGCGGGGTTTCGGGCAGGAGCGCCCGCGGGGTGGGCGCTGTGTGGGGTTACGGTTATTTGAAATTAAATAGAAAGGGGGAAAGGGCCCCAAAAGGGGAGAAGGGGAACCCGAAAAGGGAGAAAGGGTTCCCAAAAAGGGGAAAGGGCCCCAAAAGGGAGGAGGGGTTCCCAAATGGGGAGAAGAGGACCCCAAAAGGGGAGAAGGGGTTCCCAAAGGGGAAAAGGAGTTCCCAAAGGGGAGAAGGGGTCTTCAAAAGGGGGAATGGGTCCCCAAAAGGGGAGAAGGGGTCCCCAAAAGGGGGAGTGGGTCCCCAAAAGGGGAGAAGGGGTTCCCAGAGGGGAGAAGGGGTCCCCAAAAAGGCGAGTGGGTCCCCAAAGAGGGGTTGGGGTCGGCTGCTGCTGTCTCCCAGCTCTGGGAGCGGTTGGGAATGGGGGCACCCTGGGAGAGGCTGTTCCCCAACTCGACTGGGACAAAATCGGGTCCGGAGAGGGACCCCCACCCTGGCCCTGCCTGAGTGTCACCTCGGGGGTCCCGGGGGCTGGGCCAGATGGGCAGGGGGGAGACAGGAGCCACTTCAGGGGCGTTTTGTTTCCCACCGAGCATCCCATGGGGAGAGCCGGCCCCATCCCCATCCCCGGCCCCCTTCCCACCCCGGCCCATTCCCACCCCATCCCCATCCCCCCATCGCGGCCCATCCCAGCCGCCCCTCCTCAGCCGGCTGCTCCGGGGCGTCAACGCTCCCCATTTATGACCGGAGGATAAAAGGGCTCGTTGGCGGCGGCGGCGAGCACTGTGTGCGGGACAACTGTTGCCATCTGTCCGCCGGGGCGGGGGGAGCGCGGCGGGGCGGCCGGGAGGGGGCCGGGCCGGGCCGCGGTTTTGTTTCTCCTTTTCATGCGCCACTAAACTTTGCACCTTTTGTTCGCCGGGGAAGGGCCGGGGGAAGCGGGGCCTCAGCGCGCGCGGGTCGGGGCAGAGCCCGGGGGTGCGGAGGGGTTTTATTCCTAATTAAAGTGGGAATTGTTGTTGTGTTGTTGTTTGAGGGGGGCTCTCATCATCCCAGGAGGTGCCCGGACATGTCCTTGTCCTTGTCGTTGTCACAGCTGCCGGTGCTGCGTGGCCTTGGGGTGACAGTGGTGCCCCAATGGGTGCTGAGCTCCTGTCCCCAATGTGCTGTGTCCCTGTCGCCCAAGAGACACCGGGGCTCTGTCCCCAATGGGTGCTGTGTCCCTGTCCCCAAAGCGTGCTGTGTCCGCTGTCCCATGTCCTGTCCCCGTTCCAGGGTGCTGTGTCCCCATCTCCCAGGGATATTGTTCCCACATATCCAAGGGACACTGTGTCCCTATCTACAAGAAACACCCTGTCCCTTGTCCCCAAAGGACGCTGTGCTCCCGTTTCCAAGGACATCGTGTCCTTTGTCCCCAAGGGATGTTGAGCTCCTGTCCCCAAGTGAGGCTGTGCCCCATCCCCAAGGGACACCGTGTTCCCTTCCCAAAGTGATTTCTGTGCCCATCTCCTGTCCCCTGTCCCCAAGGGACGCTGTGCTCCCGTTTCCAAGGGCATCATGTCCTTTGTTCCCAAGGGATGTTGTTCCCACACATCTCAAGTGATGCTGAACCCGTCTCCAAGGGACACCGTGTCCCCTGTCCCCATCTCCTGTCCCCTGTCCCCAAGGGATGCTGTGCTCCCATTTCCAAGGAGATCACGTCCCCCATCTCCAAGGATGCTGCACCCCTGTCCCCAAGGGACATTACGCCCGGAGAATCCCTAAATCTCTCCCCCCTAAATCCCTAAATCCTTGACATGTCCTGGCCGGAGAATGATTTGGGGTGACACCGCCCCAGGATGGCGTTGGGATATTTTGGGACATCCAGACACCCCCGTACCTGCCCCATGTCCTCTCCAAGGGGACCCCAGCGCCGGTGGCGGATGGGACAACTCCAGGTGTCCCTTTTGGGGGGACAAATCCCACCGTCAAACCGTGAGTGCACACACCCGCTCTGAGCAGACGCGCACGCCAGGGAATCACGAAAATAGTAACCCTGGAATTGGCTGCAGAAGGGAACAATGTCCCGAGCCTGATGAAAGAGGAGCAGAGGTCACTTCCTTCCCTTCAGGATCACAATTCCACTTGTCCTGGAGAGTTTCTTCAGATTCGGCCGCCGAAATACAACGCGGAACGGAGGCAACGAGCAGGAGCAGACTTAGCCCGGAGGGATTAACCAAAAAATCTTCGGCGAACGAGGATGAAGACGCGGCTCTGAGGCTCCCCTCAAGGCTCAATCCCTTCTCCCAGACCCCCAATTGGAGGCGTCCCCAGCAGAGAAAATTCTGCGCCCTCCCCATCGCATTGGAAGGTCAGACAACCGGGGCATCATAGGAGTTAAGGGACCAGGGAGTTCATATCCACAATATTCAGGATTGAAATTCCCAAATTTTCCCTTTCTCCCCCATATGTTTTGAACAGGTCTCCAAGACCCAAGCCATGCGCTCACTGACCCACTGACCAGGATATTCTAGTGGTCAGCGGAACCACAGAGCTCATGCACCACATATTCGAGTTGAAAATTGACCACATTAATACTTCCCTCTTCTCCCCATTCCTAGGGGTTCAGCTTCCAAGGCCAGCCAAATCTGATCCATACAAAAGCTGTGGTGTACAAGGCAATTCCCCTCACAGCCCCAACAAATACCTCCCGGGCCAGCAGAAATGGGGGCAGAAGAGCGATGATATTCCCAACCAAACAGACCGACCATCCCAAGTGACCCCCGTGCGCACGGGACCGGAATAAAAAACTAGGCAAGCGCCGTTGAGACGGAAGGCCACGCCGCGCTTATTGAGGCTAAGAGACAAAGCCCCGGTCTTGATATTTAGCAAGTGGCAAGAGGCTGACAGCCCTGGGACCGGCCGAACAACGCGACGAGGCCGACGGAGACACAGATGGCGAGGGAACAAAAGGGGAGGCAAGAATGGGGTTGAACACATCGGGAATTTCCTGACCCTCCGAACTCCTTCCCCCTGCACCCAACTCAAATCACGCTCAGCTCATGGGTGGGGAAAGCATGGAACATTCCTATGGTCACCCAAGCTAAAAGGCGTGTCAACAAAGTGGGTGAGCCCATCACTTGTACCCGGAGAGGATGGAAAACCCCAAAATCCCAAATTCCCGACTCCATTTTAGTCTTGATGTGGGGCTGAACACATCGGGAATTTCCATCCCAAATCTCTACCCCACACCCCAGAAACGCTGCTTCACATGGTCCCGGACTGGATGGAAAACCCCAAAGATCTCCAGTGAAATCTGGCATTTTGACTTAGTGAGTTTCAGGGCCTAACACATCGGGAAATATTCATTGCAACCGAACCCTCTCCCACCGACCACCAAAAATATGATGTTTGAAAGAGCCGTATAGGTAGGAAGTGGAACGGACCATCCTGACCATACGAAACTGCTTTTCTAATTTTAATATCTTTTAATTGTTCTTATTAATTAAAATACATTTTCTTTTATTATTCTATTTTTTTTTTTTTTATTTTTAAGAAAGAGAAAAGGAATTTATTTATTTTTCAATTTTTTAAAAAAAAAAAAAAAAAAAAAAAAGTGAAAAAAAAAAAAAACAAAATGAGAGAAAACACTCTGAGGGTTTCAAGGAAACACTATTACCTGAGGAAAAAACATTCACTCACAGGGCAATGTTAATTAATAAAAAACTCCTGGACCT
>VKON01001055.1:73437-96085 GCA_009741485.1 Malurus cyaneus samueli | reverse complement strand
GCTTAGCTCGGGGCCAGTTTCAGCAGGAGCTGGCAGCGTGGCTGGGCAGCTGGCGAGCTCTGGGTAATGTGGTGGCTTCCAGGTGCTTTTTCATCTCGTGTGGAATCAGGGTTTCTCCTTGCCTCCTTCCTTTTGCCGGGCTGGATGGATGGCAGAGCCCGATGGAGATGTTCTGCTCCGTCCACGCTTGTCTTGGCTTGTCGTCCCCAATTTTCTGGTCCTCCTCCAACCGGATTTCGTTCGGAGGTGCCCCAAAAGTGGGGATGGCATCGAGGATTTGAACTGCTTTTGCGGGGCTCAAACTCCTTGTTATTTCCCAGGGCTTCAGGGAAAAAAAATAGAAAGTCCCAGGACTTTGGGGAAAAAAAGGATTTTTGAGGGTCTTTTCTTGCAGTGTCCAGGTGGTTTTATTCCTGCTCTATGCACAGGAATAAAATCCCTGATTCCCCAGGGTGGGACACATCTGCAGCCCCCTCCTCCTGCACCCCGCTCTTCCTCCAGCCTGGATTTCAGCTGGGAGGTGTCCCAAAAGTGGGGAAGGTATTGGGGATTTGACCTCTTTTTGCAGGGCTCAAACCCTCAGTTATTTTCCAAGACTCTGGGGAAAAAACACAGGATTTTTTGAGGCCTTTTCTTGCAGTGTCCAGCTGGTTTTATTCCCACTCTGCACACGGGATTTCCCACTTGAGGGCTGGGCAGCAACTGGAGCAGGAATCGGGAATGAGACGGGGATCAGGGGGAGAAAAACGGGCTTGGAAATTGTGGAAGAGGGGAAAAACAACGGCTCCTGCCTAGCAGGGCTCTGCGTCTGACCAAAACGGGTTTAAAATTGTGGAAAAGGGGGAAACAACATCTCCTGCCCCGAGCAGGCTCTGCTCTGCCCCATTCCGTGCCCTGAGCAGCTCCAAGCGCAGCCAGGGTCAGGATTGCGAGGAGAAGAACCGAGGTCCCAAATCCCCCCTCCCATCTTGCCGCCCCATTATCCCCGGAGCAGAAGAAATCACCACAAATCTCTCGCCTAAACCAGTTTGCCTTTGTAAAGCTTTGAAATAACCAAGGATTAAAGTCTAGGAGTTTTTTTTTTTTTTCCTGTATTTTTTTTTTTTATCAAGTCAGCAACACACATGAAAGAGAGCCCGCACGCTGCGGGGAGCGGGGGTTGGTTATTCCAGAGGTTCTGGAGGAGGATGGATAAACACCAGCACACCTGAGCTGCCGCGGGTGCAGAGACATCCCTGTGCATAAAAAAATGCTGGAAAAGAAGGAAAAAAAAAGAAAAATAGCACCACGTGGGGTTTTTTCCGAGCTGAGCTCGCATCCCAGCTGGGAGAGGGAAGAGCTGGTTTGGCCATCCTAAGGAATATTGGATGGAATGATCCGCCCTGATCAGTGGGTTGGAGCAGGAGGTCCCCTGCAGCCGCCCAGAATGGCCCTATTATGGCCAGGGCTATTAATGCATTAGGGCTAAGTCGCTCGTTAGGGGATGAGCCAGCCTCACCCAGCAGGTTCCCCTGGTTCCCCTGCGTGGGGGAGGGTGGCACCATTCCCAATTCACGGCTGCCAATTACCCCTTCACCCCGCTCACCGATTCCCAGCTGGGATTCCCGGGCCCCATTCCGGCCTGATTCCCCTGCTCCCGGCTTTCCAGTCCCATTCCCGCTCCCATTCCCAGTCCCAGTCCCCATTCCATTCCCCATTCCCGGTCCCCATCCCTGTTCCGATCCCATCCCTTCCCCATTCCCGGCTCCCAATTCCAGTCCCATTCCCACTCCCATTCCCGACCCCAATTCCAGTTCCATCCAGTCCCCCTCCCATCCCTATTTCCCGCCCCATTCCCTGTCCCCATTTCCATTCCCATTCCTTTCCCTTCCCGACCCAATCCCAGCCCATTCCCGCCCCATCCCATTCCCGTCCCTCCCAGCCCCCTCCGCCCCATTCCCGTTCCCATTCCAGCCCCCAACCCTCGATTCCGATCCCACTCCCCATCCCGACCCCAATTCCCAGTCCCATTCCCATTCTCAGTCCCCTTCCCACCCATTCCCATTCTCAGTCCCCATTCCCTGTCCCCATCCCCTTCCCGCCCCAATTCCGCTCGTTCATCCGAATCAGCTTGGCCCGTAAAGCCCTCCCAATAGGAGATTTCCTGTGGAGCTCAGGCCTCTAGCGGGTTACTCGCCCCTCATTTCTGGCCCTATTGACAAGGCCGGGTTTTTAGGCAGCCCGCGGTTTAATGCGCCCCTGAAACTCCTCAGAGCAGTCACAGAGGCAATAAACCACGAAAAAATAAAATTGAAAAGGAACTCAAGAGCTCGGGTTGAGCTGTCTGGCTGGTTCGTTTTCCACACTGCATTTAGCTGAGAGCATTTAGATTTCAATAAAAAAATAAAAATAAATAAATAAAATAAATAAACCAAATTTTGCCCGGGGATTGGCCAGGTCAGGCTTGGAACTGGTCGACAGGATCAGGAGTCAGATAGGGCTCCAGCTCAGCAATGAGGCTGCGAAACCAGTCGGGCTGGAAATTTTACAACCAAAAAAAAACAAAAGAAGGAACGTTTGCTTTCAGTCAAGGGTTAAAACCTGAGCTGCTCGCGGCGGACCGAGGCTTTGCAGTCAGCAGCTCGGGGTGTTTTACGCTCAGAGGTTCCCACGCCACGCTTGGATCCTTGTGGGTTTTTTAAGGGGTGACGACACCCCAAAGCCTGAAATTTATAGGGCACGAGGCACAGAACCCAATTTTTAAGCTGTTCTGGATATCCATCCGAGCCAGCCGCTCTTCCAGGGCTACAAGGGGATTCTGCACCCCTTGTCACCGGCAAAAAAGAACCCCAAAATTAAAAATTAACGTTCAAATCCGCTCCTTGGATGTCCCGCTTCCTAAATCAGCTCTCACCTCTCCAACCAGCTTCCTCAACTTTTCGGAAGGTTTGAAGGTTATCGCTGCCGATTTGAGGGTGGCTGTTTTTGGGTTTGTTTTTTTTTTTCTTTTTTCAAGTTTAGGGGTAAAAAAAGTCCAGAACCGTAAAAATACGGCTGAAATCTCATTATCTGCCGTGCCGGAGAGGGACAGACAACTGCGGCAGCGACCCTGGTCGGTGCCACGTTAGCGCAATCAGTGGGAATTTAAGGGAAAAAGGCCCGGATAAGCCGGGCTAAGATGTTTAATCACGCTCTAATGGTAACCCGGCTGTGACCCCAGCACGGGCCGGGGGCAGCGGGACGCGATCGTGCAGGCTTAAAGGGTTTCAAATCGGGCTGTGAGTGCCCGTGTGAAAACTAGGGGGACAGGGGACACCGCGAGAACCCTGTGGATCCGGATCCCGGCCGGCATTTCCCGGGAATTTGGGGCTCCTCGGGACTTTTCGGGGTTCTTCGGGGCTCCTCGGTGTTTTTCTCGGGGCCCCCTCGAGTTCCATGGACCTCTCGGGTTTCACTCGGGCTTCCACGAGCTCTTCGGCGGGTCTTCTTCGGGCTCCTCGGGCCCGTTCGGGGCTCCTCGGCGAGCCTCTTCGGGGCTTTTCGGGGATCTTCGGGGTCTTCTGGGGTCCTCGAGTCTCTTCGGGGCTCTTCGGGGTTCCTCGGGGCTCCTCGGCCCGATTCGGGGCTCTTCGGGGTTCCTCGAGTCTCTTCGGGCTCCTCGGGGATATTTCGGAGCTCTTGGTCTTGGGTTCTCGGGGATTTATCGGAGGTCTTCGGGGTTCTCGAGTCTTTCGGGGCTCCTCGGGGTTCTCGAGCTTTCAGCGCTCTTCGGGTTCCTCGAGCTCTTCGGCGTTCCTCGGGGGCTTTATTGGGCGCTCCTCAGGGGCTTTTGGGGCTCCTCGAGGGGTTTTCGGGGTTTCCTCGGCCCCGATTCGGGCCTCTTCGGGGCTCCTCTCGGAGATTCGGAGCTCTTAGGGGGCTCTTTGGGCTCTTGGGGTTCTCGGGGGCTCTTCGGGGTTCCTTGGCTCTTCAGGGGCTCCTCGGCATCCTTGGGAGCTCTTCGGGTTCTTCGGGGGATTTTCGGAGCTCTCGGGGCTCTTCGGGTTCCTCGGGGGCTTTTCGGGGCTCCTCGGCCCCATTCTGGGTCCTCGGGGCTCTCGGCGGCTCTTCGGGTTCTCGATCCTCGGGTCTCCTCGAGCGGCTCTTCGGGTCCTCGGGTTCCTCGGGTCTCTCGGCCCGATTCGGGCGGTTGTTGTATCCCCAGCATTGTTTGTCGCCTGTAACCGAACCCGGGGGCTTCGGGAGGTGGGGACGGGACGTTGCCGGGACGCGTTCGGGACATGTCCAGGCAGCTTCTCTCGCCCTATAAAGGGTTTCAATATTCCCCTCGGCTCCCGGAGGATTTGTATGGCTGGCAGCTGGATTTCCACACTGCTTTCCAACCGAGCCCACAAAGGTCCCTCAGAGTCGCCTTTCACACCAAACCTCCGCTTCCTCCATGCCCTGTTCCCTGCTGGAAACAACCCCAAACCCCCCTGAGAACGCCCCATCTGGTCGGAAATATTTTTGGAAGCAAACACTGCTTTTTCTTTTACCCTCCGAGCATTTTGGACCTCATTTTCCACCAAGCTGAGCTCCAGCTGTCCCAGAGCACTCGGTAAAATTTGCCCCGGTCTTCACTTTCCTGCTGACGTCCGCCTGGGGTGAGAAAAAATTTCTTCAGATCTCGACATTTTCGGAAAGGAAACCTCAAAGCCGGGTTTCCTCCCGGGGAAGGTGTGGAGATGAGCTCAGCGTGTTTACCTGTCGTTCTCTCGTTATTGTCTTTTTTATATTTTTTTTCCCCCACATCCATCTCCGCGCTACAGGTTGCCACCCACCCCTGTCCTTTGTCACAGCAGGGAGGACAGAGGGGACCGGGATGTCAGCACCAGCCAGCTCCAGGGGAAAAACCAGCAGCTGGGAAAAGCCGCCAGCCAAATGTTGTTTAGGAGATAAAAAACTCTTCCGGAGAGGCTGAAAGGTGAGCGGAGATCAGGGACGGGGAGCGAGCGGTGCCAGTCCGCCACACCCGGCATCCAATCTCCGGGTAAACAGCCGTGGGGACACAGCCGGGGACAGTGAGAATTGTCCCCTCGTTATTCCTCCTTTCGGGGGAGCCTCGCACTCTTTCCCTCTGAACTCCCAGGATAAACACGGGCTCCGTCAAAACAGCGCGCGCCCGCGCCCGAGCGCACTGGGGTGACCAAATCGTCTTTTTTATTGGGCGCCCTTAAAACGCCCACGGATTGTGAATCCTCGTAAATTAAGGGTCGGATGGAGACAATAGAGCTGGAGATGGCGTTCCTCATTCCGAGGCACAAACGCTGGGCAGGGCTGCTGCCGGGTGGGTGAGAAGCCAAATTTTCCTCGTTCTCCCCCGAATTTTTCGGTGCAAACTTCGCTCCTCGGGTTTCTCTCACACCTCTTCCTTCTAAGGCAGGCCGTAAGGATTTCCACATTCCCTGCTGCCCGCAGCTTACTAAGAGGTTTTTTTTTTTTTGTTTCTTTTTTAGAAACAGAAGTTTAAAAAAAAAAATTGAAAAAAAAACCCAAACTCTGTTGCTGGACCACAAGATGGGTTTTTCTTTTTTTTTTTTTTTTAGGTGTCTGCGAATCGTGAACCGGGTTGCCACGTGCACCTCGCCAAGCCTGGGGAGGCCGCAGGGCACATTATGTGCCCAGAAATCTGGCGTTTCTTTGCTCGGAGAGCGTGAGGAGAGTGGGGGAAACGAGTGGTGCGCTCCATTTGCACCCAATCAAAGGCACAAAACAAGAACCGACGAGCACCAAAGCCGGAGCCAGCTGGGAGGATTTTTTCTGGACCCTGCTCGGAGCCGCCTGCAGCCTTGGCTGGATTTTTAAAAGCGCTGTGAAAGCAGTTTTTTCTCCCCTCTTTCTTTGGGAGGGGAAGAGCAGGAGTACAGTCACGGTTAAAGGGTTTTCTTATAGGGGTAGAGCGGGGCTGAGCTGCTGCCACAGCCCTCGGAAAATATTTCCCATTGATTTCGTGATTGATTTTGGTGAAATTCTTTCCTAATCGAAGCCAGGAGTATTTCGCAGAAAAAAAATAAATTAAAACTTGGGCAACCGACCTCTTATTTGATCATTCGTTTTGTGCTTCCAAGTCCTTTGCTGCTGGGAGTTGCGGGACGTGTGCAGTGTCGGATTTTTCTGGGATGTTCTGTGAGCAAATTCCACGAGGCCCAAGGATCGAGGCAGCTCCAGATGCGATCCAGATTCAGGTTTATCCCATTTGGGCAACTGACCCATTCCAGAGCTGGGTCCACCTCGTTCTACCCAGATCCACACGCGATCCACCTTTCCTCTCTCTTCCTCCTTCTTTTGGAGCCGCTGGATGGGGTCTGGGAAATAACTCAAAACTCTGCCTGTCTATGTTGTTCCCCAAATCTCAGGGGCGATTTTTGTCCTCCTGGGGATGGGTCGGGAGGGCGGACAGTGAGAGAGGACCCGGGGGTGTTGTTCTCTCCCAATCGAGTGGATTTTTGTCCACTTGGAGACAGTCTGTGTGGAGGGCGAGGGAACATGTGAGAGAAGGACCGGGGGATTGTTCTCTCCAAATCCAGAGTGGATTTTTTGTCCACCGGGCACGGTGGAGACACGAGAGAAGGTTCCGAGGGCTTCTTCCCAGGCTGCTCCACAACACCTGGAAGAAGCCGCGGCTTCCCAGGACCCAGGGGGTTCCCGGCCCTACAAGCAGCAATTAGGCGCGAATATAAGGCGCAGATAAAGCGGCGACAACGCCAGGCCCCGACCGGATTGGGGCGGTGTCGCTTCCTGAGCTGCAATCCCGGGTGTCACTGAGGGACCTCACGGAGCGCTCCGAGGCTGTTTCCCAAGGTGGTCCTCGCCCGGGTTTGGGTTTTTTGGAGTGATGGAAATGGGGAGGGTGAACCGCACGGGGCTTGGAAAACTCTGGAAAAATCCTCGGCTCGGCTGCGTCCTCTGGCGAGCTGTCCAGGGAGAGGAAAACCTTCAGGTGTTTCCGTCTCTACTGGGAGGAAAAACATGGAGTTTGCTCCCAAAAATCCCGCAGAAAAGTTGTGGAGGAAAATCCGAGGAGGTCGGAGTGGGATGTGGCCTGGAGATGGTGTTTTGACTGAGTCACTGCAGAGGGTCAGAGTTGGGAATGGGCCCATAAGCAGGCAAAACCCCATTAGTGCTCCCGATTTCCTTATGGTTACCTTGCCAGGGGTCATTCCCACTTGGGATTAGGGCACCAGGCGATAGGCAATGAACCCCATGGACAGAAAAAACCCCATTAGTGCTCCAAGTTTCCTTATGTCCCTTACAAGGGGGCATTTCCGAATTGGAGATCAGGGACACCGGAGATGGGAATGACCCCATGGAACAGGAAAAACCCCATTTTAAAGCCCCCAAGGCTGTCCCCGTGTGACCCCGTTCCCCCAAGTATCGTTCAGATCTTGGCCTTCACGCGGCCGTTGCCCATTGGAACCTGCGGAGGTAGGAAACAGCAACACCCTTAAAAGGGTCTCAAATTCCACTTCTTCCCTCCTTCCTCCTCCTCAGTAGAGCTCCAAAACCTCTGAGCAGAAAAGCAGCTAAAATAACCCCACCCTCATCGTAGGCCGGCTCCAGGCTCAGGCAGGAATTTTTTTTGGCTTCTGGCCACGTATTTGTTCACCATAATTTTTTTTTTTTCTTTTTCCATTTTTTCCAGCGGTTGCACTACTGCGCATAAGGAATTCCAAGCTTCTGAGCTCCCCAAATCTCTCCCCTGTTTGAGGTTTTTTCTTGCCTTTTCAGTATGAGAAAGAAGGGAAATGGGGAAAAAAATCGCGATTTTCCTCAGCCCTTACCCCGAGGTGTCACCTGAGTTAGGAATTCATCCTAGGGCCACCTGAGCTCCCAATGCCCCTGCGCGAGGCAAAAATTACCCAATTACTCCCTGGGCTGCTAAAAATTCGGCTTATTGCCTAATTAGCCCTAATGGATACTGAGGTAGGTGTCACCGGGGGATCAAAAGCCTTACTGAGCCATCTGGCCCAGCTAAAGCAAGCAGCGGGCTTTGGAAAGAGCTGTTTTAACGCAAAAATTTGCTGGATGGGTTTTTTCTCGGGTTTTGTCCCTCTTGAGGCATTTTTGGATGGATCCTGTTCTTATAGCGTTTAGTAAGCAGAATGAAAAAACCCCTTTATTTAAAAAAAATTCACTTAAAATTAAGGAATGAAGTGGAATTTGGCATATTTCCAGGTGAAAGGTTGGGCTGTGTTTAGGGACGTTCCTATAATGACGTGGATCGTGAGGGAGTTTATGGGGCTGTGAATTCCACAATCCAACCCTGGCGTTTGCCCCAGACTCCTGGAAAAGATGAAAGGCCCTGGGTGTGATCCTCAATTTAGCATCCCAGATCTTCATTTATGGCCACTCCTAGATCCTCTATTTTTGCCACTCTCATTCTCCTCATTTTTTTCACCAGATCCTCATCTTTTTGGCATCTGATCTCATATTTTAGATCCTAATCCTCATTTTTGGGCACTTCAGATTCTCATTTTTTTCACCCCAGATCCTCATTTTTGGCATCTCCTGATCTTTATTTTTTGCCACTCTTGATCCTTCATTTTTTTCACCCCAGATCCTACATTTTTTTTCATCCCAGATCCTTCATTTTTAACGACCCTAATCCCTTTTTATGGCGCTTCAAGATCCTCATTTTTGGGACCCCCAATCCTTCATTTTCCAACTCCTGGATCCCTCCAAGCTTCAGCATATAAGGGATTTTCCCAGCCCAGGGGGCCGATTTCCTCCTTCCTGGCTCTTGTAACCTGAATTTTTTCCATGGTTATCTCCATTTTCCGTGATTTATTTATTTTTAGAGCAAGGCCTCCCTTATCTCCCCACCACCCACACGGAAGGAGGAACTTTGCAGCCGCATCAGGGGATGCAGAGGAAAGGTTCTGTGGATTTGGGGTTTTCTAGGGGTCAAGTGGAAATTTGGGTTCAGCCTGGCTTAAAGGGTTGTTATAAAGTGTTCAGATTATCCAAATCTTTATGCTTTTTGTGTAAAATTTGTTTGGTAACACAGCACTGTCAGTGTGCTCGGATTTTATCCCCCTTTATTTTTTCTACTCCTTTATTTTTTATCTCCCATTTATGACCCCACCTATTTTACTGCCCTTTATTTTTACTCCCCTTTATTTTTAATCTCCCCTTTACTTTTAATCTCCCTTTATTTTTAATCCCCCTTTATTTTTTATTCCGCTTTTATGACCCCTCCATATTTCTAATTTCCCGTTATTTTTATTCCCCCTTATTTTTTATTCCCCTTTTATTTTTATTTCCCCTGTCTTTTTTACCTCCCTTTATTATTACCCCCCTTTTTACCCCCTCTTTATTTTATTACCCTTTATTTTTTATCCCCCCTTTTTGTTTTTATCTACACTTCTTATTCTCTTTATTATTTCACCCCCCTTTATTTTATTACCCCCCTTTATTTTTTTCTCATCCCCCTTTAACCCCTCTTCTACATCCCATCTTTATTTTTTCCTTTTATTTTTCACCCCTGTTTTATAATCCCCGATTTTTTATCCCCATTTCCACGGCATCGCAAAATGCCGATTCCCCCATTTTTTTTCCCCACAACTTCTTGGACCCCCCAAATTGCCTCAATTTGCCTCAGGACACAAAAACTCCCAATTCCGAGGGATCAAAAGCTCCTTTCCCATTTCCAAATGAGGAAAAAAAGCGGCTTTAATTAAAATTTAAGCAGAATTAGCAAATTTAAAAGCAAATTTAAAAGCAAATTTAAAGCCGGTTCGAGGAGATTCCCAATTATACGATCGGCGGCGGAAACGACGATTTCCAAAGAGAAAGGAACAATTTTTGCTGAAGCCAAGGGGAAAAAAAAAAAAAAAAAAAAAATAAAAAAACAAAAACTGGGATCTGTGCCAGGCTGGAGTGTGTTTATCCCCAGCATTTGTCGGAGTCTCGGGGTTGGAAATATGGACGCAGACGCAGCTGTTCCCGAACGTCGCGAATCCCAATCAGGGCAGCGCTTCCCTTTTCCCGACGTACCGGAGCTGCCTGGGGGCCGGTCAGAGCGGTGACGCGCGGGCAACCTCCAATCCACCCGAGAGCCGCGGAGCTCCGGAGCGGCGGCCATAAATGGGAAATTCCGGCAGCGGGAGACCCCGGGGCAGTTTTGGGGGATTGTGGGGTTGGGCAGACGGAGAGGAGGAAGTGGGAAACCCGCACGGTGGGGGAAGGAGGTGGGAGATCCATTCAGGGGTTTTGGTTTTTTTTTCTGTTGGAAATATTGGGAATTTTCAGTTATTTCAGTTTATTGTGTGTTTTTGCTCTATTTTCATTCTTTATTTTATTTTTTTATTTTATTTTATTTGTTTTGGTCTGGTTTATTTTGTATGTGTTGTTTTATTTTATTTATTCTGTTTATTTGCTTTGGTTTATTTCGGTTTATTTTGTTTTTTTGTTTAGTAATTTAATTTGGACCATGTGAGGCCAAACCCAAAAAGAATGGGGTGACAATCTGGGATATCGGCCCCAGATCCCAGCTGGGTGTCATGGGGGAGCCCGTGCTCCTAGTTGTCCCAGATCCATCCAGTGCTTCCGGCGAGCATGGAGTAGGCTTATTCCCAAAAAATGACAAATCCCAAGATTTTGGCGCGCGGCTGGGTGGATGAGAAAACAGATCTCTGCTCCACTCGGAATTTTGCTGTGGAGGAGTGGGATGTTGCTCGAGGGCTGTGTTTTATCTAAACGGTGATATCAGTTCGGGCGGGAGATGTGTTACCATCAATGATTTGGAGAATTACATGCTTAATCAAATCCAAAAAAAATTTTAAAGATCATAGCTCATGAAAATAATAAAAATTAATTCATGGCCAACATAAGCGCATAGGGAAAAAAGAAAAAAAAGAAAAGCCCTGAAAAAAAAAGGAAAATTCCAGAGCGGCGAGAACAGAGCTCCAATTCCATGGATTTCCCTGAGCCAGCATAAACCCCGTGTGCCTGTCATATAAAATCCAGCATGTTCTGGAAGGTCTTTTTCCCATTTTTTGTGGGAAAAATAAATCGATGTGCTGGTGTGGTTAAGGGCAGGGCGGGATTTGGGAATCTGTCGAATAGGCTGAGGGATTTTGGGATCGATTTTGTGGTCAGCAGTGGAAGGAATCTGATATCCCGTTCCCAGGGCACGATGGAGCTCAGCTGGAGATCCAGGTAATGCACAGAGGAATTCACTGCGGAGCAGAGTCAGGTTTATTTGAGACAGGACAGTCAGGAATTGTTTTTCATCATCAGAGAGCTTCGAGGTTGCCTCACTATGACTCATTGCGCGCTGGGCTCCAGGGAAAAACAAAATTATGGAGATGCACCGGGAAGGAGGAATTGACCAAGGGACGAAAGCAGAAACCGCGTGGATCCTCATGGAAAAAACTCTTTGGGAGACAATCCCATATACATCCCCGGGGACGGGAGGTGACAAATGACACCGGGAGAGGGGGCGAGGGGAATGGCAGCGGGGTTCGTGAAATGGGGTGAGTCAGAGCTGCAATTCCTGCCGGGAGGAGGAAGGTCAGGCCGGAGCTGCGAGGGTTGGTGCTGGGAAATCAGCGGAGAGAAGGAGAATCAGAGTCTGGAGAAAAGAGGCGGAGGAAATGAGGAGCTGGATTGGGAAACGCCTGAAAAATGAGCCCCTGATTAAACTCGGAGAGAGAGGAGCTGCCCTGAACTTTGTGGATTCCGACCAAGATTTTTGGAGGAGGAATTTGAGTTTTGTTGGGTTTTTTTTTTTGGTTTTTTTTTTTTTTTATAATATTTTTTGCCGTGAATTCCCACCCAGAGCGCATCCAGATCTTGGCCTGTGCTCCTGGAGAGTCTCCAATCCTGGACGGGTCTGAGGACATGGGGATGTGGCACCGGACCTGGTGACACTGGGGGCGGGGGGCACAGGATGGACTCGAGGTTCTGGAGGATTTTCCAACCTCAGGGATTTTGGGATACCCAGCAGGTTTGTGGTGCTGGATCTTCGGGTGGATCTCAGGGATCTCCATCCCGCAGCGACCCCATAATATTGTCTGTTTGGAAGGAACAGAGAGAAAAATTGTTCCCTGTGAGGTGGGGAGCTCTGGCATTGGGATGGGGAATTCCAGAGAGCCTGGAGTTGTCAAGGCCGGGCTGGACAGGGCCTGGAGCATTTTGGTTGGTGGAATTGTCCCTGCCCATGACAGGGGTGGGATTGGATGAATTTTAATCTCCTTTCCAACCCAACCAGTCTGAAATCCATATTCATGTCTTAACACCAGCTTTAAAACCCGGAGAAACAAATTCCCTCATCAATTTTTTCTCGCCTACAAACGCTCCATTATATCTAAAAGCACAAAAAAATCCTCTGCACCTCAGAATCTCGCTGGTAGTGACTGAACAAAAGGACATCAGCTCAGCTTTCGGCTTGCGACCGCTTTTCTTCTCCAAAAATGTTGCCGGAAGAGCCCGAGAAATCCCTCCCAGTGGGAAGAGGAGCAGGGCAACATTGACATCTTCTGTCGGAATCTTCAGATAAACACGGACCCAGCATTCCGAGACTCCAAGAGCACCCAAACAGCAGAGAAAAGCCAAACCAAGAGAATTGCTTGCAGAAAGCTTATTTAATCATCGTTATCGGCGTGCGGTTGGATCCGTGGAAAAAGGGGAAAAGTTTGGGATCACTGGGGCCAGTTGCAGCAGGAGCAGACGGGGTCAAAGACCAGCCCCTGCTCGCGCTCTGCATGAAGTCTGCGTTGACGCAGTTTGTAGAAAGTTCTTTGTTTTCTCGGGGTCAGGCGTAGATCCCGTTGGGTTTCCCGGCGCAGAACCCGGAGCCGCCGGAGCCGCCGAGAGCCGCGGTGGTGGTGTGTGGTGGGGGGAGCCTCAGGTGATGGGGTGGCAGGGGCTCAGAGGGAGGAACGCTAGTCTGGAAATTCAAGAGGGAAAAGGGTTATTGGGCGTTCTTGGGGTTTGTCCTCTGTGGGAAGATTGAGTCTCCACAAGAGCTGCTGCCACTCCAGTGGTGGGAAACTCATTGTGGAAGGGCGGGGGCTCAATGGGAGAGCACCCAGATTCAAGCAGCGAAAGGAAATTCAAGCAGGAAGGAAATTCAAGCAGGAAGAATTCCAAGTCTGGAATTCAACAGGAAAGGAAAATTTTTGGGTTCCTGGGGTTATCCCTCCCACCCCAAAGGAATTCAAGCAGGAATTCCAGTCTGGAATTCAGCAGGAACGAAAAATTTGGGGTTCTTGGGGTTTCATCCTTCCCATCCTTCATAAGGAAATTCAAGCAGGAATTCCAGGTCTGGAATTTCCAGCAGGAAAGGAAAAATTTATGGGTTCTTGGGGTTTCATCCTTCCCATCCTTCATAGGAATTCAAGCAGGAATTCAAGTCTTGAAATTCAGCAGGAAAGGCAAATTTTGGTTCCTGGGGTTTCATCCCTCACCATCCTTCATAAGGGATTCAAGCAGGATTCCAGAGGGTCTGGAATTCCAGAGGAAAGGCAAATTTTGGGTTCTGGGGTTTCATCCTTCCCTCCTTCATAAGGACTTCAAGCAAGGGGAATTTCAAGTCTGAAATTCCAGCAGGAAAGGCAAATTTTTTGGGGTTCCTGGGGTTTTCATCCCTCCCATCCCTTCACTAAGGAATTCAAGCAGGAATTTTCAGTCTGGCATCCAGCAGGAAAGGAAAATTTTTGGATTCTTGGGGTTTCACCCTTCCCATCCTTCATAAAGGGAATTCAAGCAGGAATTTCAAGTCTGGGCATTCCAGCAGTAAAGTTAAATTTTGGATTCTTGGCGGTTTCACCCTTCCCATCCTTCATAAGAATTTCAAGCAGGATTTCAAGTTCTGATTCCAGCAGGAAAGAAAATTTTTGGTTCCAGTGTCTCATCCCTCCCATCTTCCATAGGGAGCTCGGGATTCTCCTCCCAGGAGCTGCTACCCACCAGGGATGGGTGGTGGTGGGACCCTCAGTGATCGAAGCAGGGGCTCAGATGGGGGAAGACCAGAATTCAAAGCCGAATCCAATCTGGAATTCCATCAGGAAAGGGCAAATTTTCATGTTCCCCAGATGTCTATCCTTCCCATCCTTCATAGGGAGCTCGGAATTCTCCTCCCAGAAGCTTCCCCCTCTTCCCTGGATCACCTCACCGGCCGTTCTGCAAGCCCCAGGCCCTTCTTCAGCCTGTGTTGATCAGGGAGTTATTTGCCTTCCTTGCAGAACTCCGGTGAAGTCATCCATGTCCAGGGCCCAGACCATGGCACCTCCAAGTTGTTTTCTTCCAGCCAATCAACCTGTAAGGAGATTGGAGAATCCCAGTGAAGATTTCCCAGGAGAAATCCCAGTGAGCCCGGAGTGATCCCAAGGAACCAGCCCCAATCCTGTTCCCGGCCCGCTGGCCCCAGCCTGATGCTGAAACTCTTATCTCGTTGTCGTAGCCCAAACCCATTCGTTTGCCTTGTAGGCGTAGGAACTCCTGGGTTCATCCCAAGCCTGGGGTGGCCTCCAGAGCTCAGACAGAGAGCAGATTCTGGGGAGAAGGAAAGGGGAATGTTATCCAGGAAGGGAAAAGGAAGGGGAATTGTTATCCACGAAAGGGAGAAGAAAGAAGGAATATTATTCATGAAAAGGGAGAAGGAAACGAAGGAATGTTATCCGGGAAAAGGGAAAAAGAAGAGGGAATGTTATTGATGAAAAGGGAAAGAAAGCAGGGGAATGTTATTGATGTAAAGGGAGAAGGGAAGATAGATTGTTATCCCAAAAAGGGGAGAAGGAAGAAGGAATGTTATCCCACAAAAAGGAAAAAGGAAGTGGGAACGTTATCCAGGAAAAGGGAGAAGGAAGTGGGAATATTATCCAGGAAAAGGAAAAAGCCCAGGCTCGGCTGTTCTCTTGGTATTTATCCCTCCAGTTTGTGCCATTTCAAAACACGTCCTGGCATGAGGAACTCTTTCCCACCATTCCATGGATAGGCAGGTAAAAAAACTCCGTGGGAGCTTCCCGAAAAATCCCTGTCAACTTATTGAGACAGGAATATGGAGGATCGCACGCACCTCGTAGTAACCAGAGTTCCAGCCCTCCCTGGTGTAGGTCCAGCGGGGCCAGCGACCAGATGCCGGAGCTCCAACGGAAGGTGTCGGACGGGTCTGCAGGGTGAAGCTCTTTCCGGTAGGTCGGGAATCCCACCAGCAGCTTCTCAGCCGGGGCACCGTTGCTCTTCCAGTAGTTCATGGCGTATTCCTGCAAGGAACCAGCCTGACCTCCAGTCTTTGAATTCCTTCAAATCTCCTTGGGGCAGCTATCAGATATCTGAGACCTTGTGGCTGTCCCAGCAGAAACACTCACCACATTGAAGTATTTGTAGTCGCCAACGTCTGGCTGGGGGCGGCAAACAGGGGGCGTTTCTACACCGGTGTTCCTCTCCCAGAGCCGTGGACATCGTAGAGTTCATTCACATGGAATGTAATAATCCAGGGTACCTGAGGATTACACAGGTAATCCTTCACTCAGGCTCTCCAGGAAATCCTCAAATCCCAGGTGAAAACCCAGGTTTGCCACTGCACTTGCCAATCTCAGCGATCTCGTAGCCAGCCTGGATGGTGGACAGTCCGGCCCCAGCGACAGCGGCGGTGACCATGAGCCGGGGCTGGTTGGGTCCTGTTTGGCTTCTTCTTCAAAGGCTTCCAGCAGTTCCTGTGAGATCCCAGGAATGTTATCCATAAAAAGGGAAGCAGGTATTATCCAGAAAAGGAGAGAAATGTTATCGAACAAAACAAAATAAAAAGTTGAAAAGGAAAGCAGGAAATGTTATTCACAAAAAGGGAGAGGAAAGAAGGAAATGTTATCCACAAAAAGAGTGCGGAATGTTATCCATGGAAAATGGGGACAGGTGAAAAGGGACAGGAACAATCTGGGGGCTTCGGGGACTAGGCTTTGCAGCCCCTCAGAGCCCAGCAGGGCTGGGAGGCCCAGCCACCTTGACAGGACAGTGAAGAGACCCCTTGATCTGGGCGGGCTTGCCCCGGGAGCCGGGTTTTCCCAGTCCAGGTCCAGCCCATCAAACTGGTACTGGCGCAGAATTTTGATGGCAGACTTGATGAAGGTCTGGCGGTCTGGGGTGTGAGACCATGGTGGATGAACCTGTAGTAGCAGAGGAAGAAGAGAGTGGGTTTGATGAATAATTTTCCTCCTCCCTTCTCTGCTGGGTTGGTGTTAGGGCAGGGCGTGGCTTGAACTCACTTCTGTGATGCCGAAATTCCATCCTCCGATGGCCAGAAGGGGTCTTCAGATCTTTTTCCTGCAAAGGAAGGGAAGAAACCGCGGGTGACCACGAGTCCCCAGCACCCGGAGCCGCTGTCCCACAGGCTCAGAGGACGCGCTGTCCCTTTGCCCTGCCCTGCCCTGCACCTGCTCTCCTGCTTCTCTCAGCATCCCTCGCCTGGAGCTGCTGTCCCGGGGCTGAGACTGAAGCACAGGACAGGAGCAGGGAGTTGAGAATCAGCCCTTGACCAGAGCTCTCAGCACTCACTGGTTCTTTGAGGCCGTTGAAGGTTTGTAGGCGTTTCATCGTCCATTTCATTAAGTGGTGAGCTCGTTTTTGTTGTTCATTCCGGCGAAGCATAGATAGTGGTTTTGCACAGCAGGGATCGACATTTTCGGGCGTGTACTTGCCCAGGCCAGGCGGTACTGGCCCAGTTGGTGAATGTAACAAGTTCAGCACATAGGCAGTGCCTGCCGGGGGACACGGCACCACGGAGGGCTGCAGGCGCTGGACACAGACCCGCGGCACCGCTGGGCACGGTGTGCCAAGGGCCGGCACGGGCTCCCCGTGGCGGGCAGAGCTCAGGGCCGGGGCAGCGGCTAGGCCGGGCATCGCTTGGGACACTGCCCGGCTCCCCAGGGCACAGCCTTGGGCCCGGACCTTCCTCCTCTGTTCCCCCCCCTTTGGGGATGGCTTCAGTCCGCAGCCTGCGCGCCCTTTCAGCTCCCGGCTCGGGCGTCTGTTGTCCCAAACGGGCCCTTCCTGCCCCAGGGAATCAGCCGGGCATCTCTGCAGCAAGGCTGGGATGGGGGTGAAGCTCTGTGCGGGCTGATGTGCCTGGGAAGGGTTTGGGGAAGTTATTTTGGGGAAGAAGCACCTACCGACGTGAGGGCGTTGAGCAGCAGCAAGGGCCAGGCTGGCAGGCCAGGAAAAAACAAAGGGCGTCAACATTTGGCTCTCAGAATGCCAAAAATAATTTATCTCTCTCTTTTTTTCCCCTCTTCCACAATTTCCAAACCCATTTTTCTCCCCCTGATCTCCATCTCCTTACCAATTCCCATCCCAGCTGCTGCCCAGCTCTCGAGAGGGAAATCCTGTGTGCAGAAGAAGAATAAAACCAGCTGGACACTGCAAGAAAAGGCCTCAAAATTCCTGTTTTTTCCCCAAATTCCTGGGAAACAACGGGGGATTTGAGCCCCGCAAAAGGAGCTCAAATCCCAACTCCATCCCCAATTTTGGGGCACCTCCGAACCGAAATCCAGGCTGGAGGAAGAGTGGGGTGTGGGAAGAGGTGACTGAAGACTGGGGAATCGAGGAGGGACATCCCATGCACAGAGCAGGAATAAAACCAACTGGACACTCCAAGAAAAGGCCTCAAAATTCCTGTTTTTTCCCCAAATTCCTGGGAAACAACGGGGGATTTGAGCCCCGCAAAAGGAGTTCAAATCCCAACGCCATCCCCACTTTTGGGGGGATGCTCCTACAAACCCACACTAACTTTCCAGCGGGACAGGACCCCGAGGGGGTCAGGAAGAGCCCTGGAGGAGTTGGGATGAGCTGTCGGGACCAATTCCAGCAGCCACAGCTCCTCCTTCCCTTCCAGCCGCGCTGTGGGAACGGCCACGGGGCAGCTCCAGCCTCGGGAGCTCCTTCCCTGCTCCCAAAATTACCAAACGCGGGAGGGGAGGGCGTTTCCCCGCGGATCACAGCAGAGCTGCGGCTTCCCCGAGCCTGCCAGCCCATGGCTCAGAACCATCGCGGGGCTGTGCCAGGGAATATTCATCCAGCATCCCTTCCCGGGCTGATAGCAACTCTCTCAGGCTCGATCAAAGCGGCAGAACTCGGCTTCCCACTGCTGCTTAGCTCGGGGCCAGTTTCAGCAGGAGCTGGGCAGCGTGGCTGGGCCAGCTGGGCGAGCTCCTGGCGTTGTGGTGGCTTCCAGGTGCTTTTTCATCTCGTGTGGAATCAGGGTTTCTCCTTGCCTCCTCCTTTTGCCGGGCTGGATGGATGGCAGAGCCCGATGGAGATGTTCTGCTCCGTCCACGCTTGTCTTGGCTTGTCCTCCCCAATTTTCTGGTCCTCCTCCAACCTGGATTTCGGTTCGGAGGTGCCCCAAAAGTGGGGATGGCATCGAGGATTTGAACTTCGGTGTGGAAATGCAGTGTGGAAATCCAGCTGCCAGCCATACAAATCCTCCCGGGAGCCGAGGGGAATATTGAAACTCCTTTATAGGGCGAGAGAAGCTGCCTGGACATGTCCCGAACGCGTCCCGGCACGTCCCGTCCCCACCTCCCGAAGCCCCCGGGGTTCGGGTTACAGGCGACAAACAATGGCTGGGGATGACAACAACCGCCCGAATCGGGGCCGAGGAGACCCGAGGAACTCCGAGGAGCCCGAAGAGCCGCCGAGGAGACCCGAGGAACTCCGAGGAGACCCGAAGAGCCGCCGAGGAGCCCCGAGGAGCCCAGAATCGGGGCCGGAGACCCCGAAAGCCCCCGAGGAACCCCGAAGAGCCCCGAAGCTCCGAAATCCCCGAAGAACCCCGAGAGCTCCCGAGGAGGCCGGAGGAGCCCCTGAAGAGCCCAAGGAACCCCGAAGAGCCCCCGAGGAACCCGAAGAGCCCCAAAGAGCCCCCTAAGAGCTCCGAAAATCTCCCGAGGAGCCCCGAAGGGCCCGAATCGGGGCCGAGGAGACCCCGAAAAGCCCTCGAGGAGCCCAAAAAGCCCTGAGGAGCGCCCAAAGCCCCGAGGAACGCCGAAGAGCTTCGAGGAACCCCGAAGAGCTCTGAAGAGCTTCGAGAAACCCCGAGGAGCCCCGAAGAGACTCGAGGAACCCCAAGAGCTCCGAAAATCCCCGAGGAACCCAAAGAGCCCCAAGAGCTCCGAAAATCCCCGAGGAGCCCGAAGAGACTCGAGGAACCCCGAAGAGCCCGAATCGGGGCCGAGGAGCCCCGAGGACCCCGAAGAGCCCCGAAGAGACTCGAGGAACCCCGAAGAGCCCCGAAGATCCCCGAAAAGCCCCGAAGAGCTCCCGAGGAGCCCCGAATCGGGGCCGAGGAGCCCCGAAGAGAGCCGGAGGAGCCCCGAAGAGCCTCGTGGAAGCCCGAGGAAACCCGAAGAGTCCCATGGAACTCCGAGGGGCCCCGAGAAACACCGAGGAGCCCGAAGAACCCCGAAAAGTCCGGGAGCCCCAATTCCCGGGAATCGGCCGGGATCCGGATCCACAGGGTTCTCTGCGGTGTCCCCTGTCCCCCTAGTTTCACACGGGTCACTCACAGCCCGATTTTGAACCCTTTAAGCCTGCACGATCGCGTCCCGCTGCCCGCCGGGCCCGTGCTGGGGTCACAGCCGGGTTACCAATTAGAGCTGTGATTAAACATCTTAGCCCGGCTTATCCGGGCCTTTTTTCCC
This sequence comes from Malurus cyaneus samueli, assembly GCA_009741485.1. Lineage (NCBI taxonomy): Eukaryota > Metazoa > Chordata > Aves > Passeriformes > Maluridae > Malurus > Malurus cyaneus. The sequence goes on along the minus strand of VKON01001055.1, from coordinate 76,427 downwards.
CTTAAATTCCCACTGATTGCGCTTAACGGTGGCACCGACCAGGTGGTCGCTGCCGCAGTTGTCTGTCCCTCCTCCGGCACGGCCAGATAATGAGATTTCAGCCGTATTTTTACGGTTCTGGACTTTTTTTTACCCCCTAAACTTGAAAAAAGAAAAAAAAAACAAACCAAAACAGCAACCTCAAATCGGCAGCGATAACCTTCAAATCCTTCCGAAAAGTTGCAGGAAGCTGGTTGGGAGAGGTGAGAGCTGATTTAGGAAGCGGGACACGTCCAAGGAGCGGGATTTGAACGTTAATTTTTAATTTTGGGGGTTTCTTTTTTGCCGGTGACAAGGGGTGCAGAATCCCCTTGTAGCCTGGGAAGAGCGGCTGGCTCGGATGGAATTCCAGGACAGCTTAAAATTGGGGTTCTGTGCCTCGTGCCCTATAAATTTCAGGCTTTGGGGTGTCGTCACCCCCTTAAAAAAACCCACAAGGAGTCCAAGCGTGGCGTGGGAACCTCTGAGCGTAAAACACCCCGAGCTGCTGACTTGCAAAGCCTCGGTCCCCGCGAGCAGCTCAGGTTTTAACCCTTGACTGAAAGCCAAACGTTCCTCTCTTTTGTTTTTTTTTTTGGTTGTAAAATTTCCAGCCCGACTGGTTCGCAGCCTCATTTGGCTGAGCTGGAGCCTATCTGAACTCCTGATTCCTGTCAGACCAGTTCCAGCCCTGACCTGGCCAATCCCCGGGCAGAAATTTGGTTTTATTTTATTTTATTTTTATTTTATTTTATTTTTTTTTAATTGAAATCTAAATGCTCTCAGCTAAATGCAGTGTGGAAAACGAACCCAGCCAGAACAGCCTCAACCCGAGCTCTGAGTTCCCTTTTCAATTTTATTTTTTTCGTGGTTTATTTGCTCTGTGACTGCTCTGAGGAGTTTCAGAGGGCGCATTAAACCCCGCGGGCTGCCTAAAAAACCCCGGCCTTGTAATAGGGCCAGAAATGAGGGGCGAGTAACCCGCTTAGAGGGCCTTGAGCTCCACAGGAAATCTCCTATTGGGAGGGCTTAACGGGGCCAAGCTGATTCGGATGAACGAGCCGGGAATTGGGGCCGGGAATGGGGATGGGGACAGGGAATGGGGACTGAGAATGGGAATGGGCTGGGAATGGGGACTGAGATGGAATGGGACTGGGAATTGGGTCGGGAATGGGGAGTGGGATCGGGAATCGAGGGTTGGGAATGGGGCTGGGAATGGGAACCGGGAATTGGGGCCGGGAGTGGGGCTGGGAATGGGGACCGGGAATGGGAATGGGGACGGGAATGGGCTGGGAATTGGGGTCGGGAATGGGGAAAGGGAATGGGAACTGGGAATTGGGGACAGGGAATGGGGCTGGGAATAGGGACTGGGAGTGGGGACTGGGAATGGGAACTGGGAATTGGGGTCGGGAATGGGAGTGGAATGGGGAGGGAATTGGGAGCCGGGAATGGGGGAAGGGAATCGGGATCGGGAACAGGGAATGGGGACCGGAATGGGGACTGGGAATTGGGGACTGGGGACTGGGAATGGGGAGCCGGGAATTGGGACTGGGAACCGGGAGCAGGGAATCAGGGCCGGGAATGGGGCCCGGGAATCCCAGCTGGGAATCGGGAGCCGGGGTGATTAGGGGTAAATGGGAGCCGTGAATTTGGGGAATGGTGCCACCCCTTCCCCCACGCAGGGGGAACCAGGGGAACCTGCTGGGTGAGGCTGGCTCATCCCCTAACGAGCGGACTTAGCCCCTAATGGCCAATTAATAGCCCTGGCCATTAATTAGGGCCATTCTGGGCGGGCTGCAGGGGACCTCCTGCTCCAACCCACTGACTCAGGGCGGGATCATTCCATCCCAATATTCCTTAGGGATGGCCCAAACCAGCTCTTCCCCTTCTCCCAGCTGGGATGGCGAGCTCAGCTCGGAAAAAAACCCCACGAGGTGCTATTTTTTCTTTTTTTTCCTTCATTTTTCCAGCATTTTTTTATGCACAGGGATGTCTCTGCACCCCGGCAGCTCAGGTGTGCTGGGTGTTTATCCATCCTCATCCAGGAACCTCTGGAATAACCAACCCCCGCTCCCCGCAGCGTGCTGGGCTCTCTTTCATGTGTGTTGCTGACTTGAGTAAAAAAAAAAAATACAGGAAAAAAAAAAAAACCTCCTTAGACTTTAATCCTTGGGTTTATTTCAAAGCTTACAAAGGCAAATCTGGTTTATGGCGAGAGATTTGTGTGATTTCTTCTGCTCCGGGGATGAATGGGGCGGCAGATGGGGAGGGGGGGATTTGGGGACCCCTCGGTTCTGTCTCCTCGCAATCCTGACCCTGCTGCGCTTTGGAGCTGCTCAGGGCACGGAATGGGGTCAGAGCAGAGCCCTGCTCGGGCAGGAGATGTTGTTTCCCCCTTTTCCACAATTTCCAAACCCGTTTTTGGTCAGAGCAGAGCCCTGCTCAGGCAGGAGCCGTTTTTTCCCCTCTTCCACAATTTCCAAGCCCGTTTTTCTCCCCCTGATCCCCGTCTCATTCCCGATTCCTGCTCCAGTTGCTGCCCAGCCCTCAAGTGGGAAATCCCGTGTGCAGAGTGGGAATAAAACCAGCTGGACACTGCAAGAAAAGGCCTCAAAAAATCCTGTGTTTTTTCCCCCCAGCTTGGAAAATAACTGAGGGTTTGAGCCTGCAAAAAGAGGTCAAATCCCCAATACCTTCCCCACTTTTGGGACACCTCCCAGCTGAAATCCAGGCTGGAGGAAGAGCGGTGCAGGAGGAGGGGCTGCAGATGTGTCCCACCTGGGGAATCAGGGATTTTATTCCTGTGCATAGAGCAGGAATAAAACCACCTGGACACTGCAAGAAAAGACCTCCCCAAAAATCCTTTTTTTTTTCCCCCCCAAAAAAAAAGGTTCCCTTTGGGGGAAAGGGGTGGGGGGGCGGGGGGGGAAAAAAAAAAAAAAACCCCTTTTTTTTCTTTTTATCTCTCTCAT
>VKON01001055.1:20244-37133 GCA_009741485.1 Malurus cyaneus samueli | reverse complement strand
TGTGGTGCCTCTTGGAAGGTCCTCATGGAAAATTCCATGTGGACAAAGGAAAGGTCGCTCTCTGAGATGTGTCTGACAGGAAAAATCCCAAAACCTGTTGTTTTACCCAAAAAAATCTTTGTGGATCTGCAGCACCCAAGCCATCCCTTCAGAGAGGATTTTTGTACTCCCCCTGCCCTTGCTGGGGACATTTGGAAGGTCCCCATGGAAAACTCGGTGGGGACAAATGGAAAAGTCACTCCCTGAGATGTGTGTGACAGCTGGCACTAGGAAAATCCCCAAAAACCTCCTGTTTGCTCCAAAACCTCATCCATCCCAGCCTTCTGACCTGGCTGTGCTGGAGCCATCCCTTCAGAGAGGATTTTTAGTTCTCCCCGCCCTTGCTGGGGACGTTTGGAAGGTCCCCAAGGAAAACTCCTGGGGACAAACAGAAAAGTCACTCCCTGGGATGAGTCTGACAGGAAAAATCCCAAAACCTGTTGTTTTACCCCAAAAAAATCATTGTGGATCTGCAGCAAACCTGCTGACCTTGCTCTATGCATCCCAAGAGTTTGTTTCCTTTGAAGATCCATAAATCCAAAAATCCCCCTGGATGCTCCGTTGGTCGAAACAACTCCTGCCAAACTCCCCTGACGGCGCGGAGCCATTCCTTCAGAGAGGATTTTTGGCTTTCCTGCACTTGCTGGGGACTTTGGAAGGTCCCATGGAAAACTCCATGGGGACAAGTGAATTAGTATTCCTGAGACGTGTCTGGACATCTGGCACTGGAAAATCCAAACCTGATGTTTCAGGTGGGAGTTATCCAAAGATGTCCGCTTAAATATATTATTATATATATTTTATTTATATTTATATTTTTATATATTTATATTTATATATAATTTTTATTATTTTAAGTATTTATATATTCTTATATTTTCATATATATGTGTATTTTTATATGTATTATATATTATATATATTATAAACTACAGTAAATTTTTTATTTAATTTTTTTTATATGTTTTATATTTTATATTTATATATTTATATATGATCATTTATTATAACAGATATGCATGGAGATATATTTATATGCATATACGTATCTATTTATTGATTTTTATATGCATACATGTAATTAGTTTCTGTTTCTTTATACATATTTATTTCTATTTTCTCTGCATATGTATTTCTGTTTTCTGCATTATACTAATTTATTTCTATTTCACACACATTTATTTCCACTTCCGTACACATTATTTCTATTTCTATACACATTTATTTCTATTTCTATGCAGCTTTATTTCTGTATATTCTGTAGAGCTTCATTTCTATTTCTACCCATATATTCTTCCATTAATTTACACCTTCCTGAATCTGTGGAATATTATTTATTATATATATTTATTTTTATGTAATTAAAATTATAAATATTATATTTATTTCTTTTCTATGCATTTATAGAAATATATTATAAATATATTGGTATTTCTCTATATTTTTCTATATAGAGAGAATTTATGATTTATTTATATTTCTCAATATTTTATTATTCTTAATATATTTCTATTTCTTGCTATATACTATTTTATGAATATATTTGTATTTCTCTCATTTCTATTGTAGAATTTTTTCGTGTTTATATTCTGAATATTTCTCTTTCTCTATATAAATATACTTATTTCTTGCTGATACATTTTCTATACTATACTTATATTTATTTATATTTATATATATATTTTTTATATTATGCGATTGTGGGGCCTGGCCTTGAAGATTTAATCCCATTCCAACCCATCAATCCCTTTGATCCACTTGCACACAATAAGAATGATTAAATAAAGCTTTCTGCAAAACCAACAACTTCCTGTTTGGGCTCATTTCATCCTTGTTGCTTCCTGATTCTCTCAAGACAATCAAACATTTGTTTTCAGGGAAGGCCTTGGATTCCATCCCAGCCCAGCACTTTCCAGGACCTTTTTTGCTGCCATACCCTGGCAGCAGCTTGGTAACCGAGGGAGGAATTGTTGTCACCTCCCCAGGCCTGTGACATCACGACCTCAGGCTGCTGCCAGCACCGCGCATTCCGCAGGGAAATGCTGAATCCTGGGTTTTTCCAGACCCCCTCCTTCAGCCATCATCCCCCTACTCTGCGCCCGTAACAACGGGAGCACGCTGAGCGTATCTCGGGGAGCTCCGGCAGGGCAGGATGGCTGCAGGGCACGACCTGAAAGGTGAGAGCTGGGGCACCCACGGGGCTGTGGGGTGGCATCGGCTTCCCCAGTGATCCCCCACCATATGGCTGATCCCAATTCCTCGCTCAACCTGGGGAAAATCAGCGTTTGATTTGCCTTGATGGCAAAATCCCTCACAAATACCCAGAATCCAGGGAAATCACACCTGGGAGGCAAAGGCAGAGAGCAGCAAGTGGTCACTCTTTACCTTTTCTCTCTCTTTTTTTGGTTTGCACCTCTGGTGGCATTTCCCTCTCGCGGCCCCACAGCCGCCCAGAAGCGAATCTCCTTCGGGACAACCCAGGAACGGAAAATGTTCCCGTATCACTACGCCCCGGACAGGCTGGGCATTGAGATGCCAGCAGTGGGGAGAAACCCTCTCCTGGGGCCAGGCTGTTACCTGGGGCCGGAGGTGAGCTCTCCTTGCACTTTGGGGCTCCTTGGCAGGGGAGCAATAGGGCCACACCTTCCCCAAACCCACTGTGGGGTGTCTCCACATCTACCTGGAGAAAGGAATTTCCTCTCTTCCTAATCAATCCTCTGTGGGAGTGAGAAATTAGGGGGATTAATAGGAATAATATAAACTGACTGCAAAACCTCCCCACAGTTACCTGGAAAAAGGAATTCCCTCCCTTCCCAGCCAGTCTTTGAGGCTTCGCAGGACTGAGAAATTCAGGAAGTCAATAGGAATAACGTTTTTAGGAATGACATTTGCTACTCAAACACTCCCTGTCCTGCAAACTTGCTGCAGGATGTCTCCACATTCACCTGGAAAAAGGAATTCCCTCTCTTCCTAATCAATCCTCTGTGGGAGTGAGAAATTAGGGGGATTAATAGGAATAACATAAAATCACTGCAGAACGTCCCCACAATTGCCTGGAAAAAGGAATTCCCTCCCTTCCCAACCAACCTTTGAGGCTCTGCAGGACTGGCAAATTACAAGAATTAAACCTGCTGCAGAACATACCCACAATTACCTGGAAAAAGGAATTCTTTCTCTACCCAAGTGAGAAATTAGGGGAATTAATAGGAATAACTTTATTATGAATGACATTTGTCACACAAGCATTCCTGTCCTGCAAACCTGCTGCAGAATGTCCCCACATCCAACTGGAAAAAAATTCCCTCTCTTCCCAACCAGTTTTGGTGGCTCTGCAGGAGTGAGAAATTAGGGGAATTAATAGGAATAACATTTTTAGGAATAACATTTGCTGCTCAGGTAATTCTGCCCTGCAAGCAGCACCTTTAAAACATCACTGAAATACTTTTTGGTTTCAAATTGCAGACAAACATCCTCCAATCCTCCATAAGCACCAAACCCATGAGCACCCGGGGGTACGCGATGGGAGCCAGGACGGGCCCGCGCTTCCAGAAGAAGGCTCGGGTAAGGAGATGGCCAAAAAAGAGGAAAAAGCAGCAAAAATATCCCCCAGAGGGGCTGTGATACCAAACCAGCTGCTGCTGTGGAAATTTGGGAATGTTTGGCACAAAATCCTCCATCCAGAGGTGTTTTTTGTCCCACTGCAGATGGTGGGACCTGGCCCTGCCACGTACGAGCCCTTCCCGAGGGACCCGAGGAGTTACCAGCCTGCCCGTGTTCCCTTCTTCTCCAGCACCCCTCGATTCTCAACCAGGCCGACGCAAAATGAATTTTTCCCTGGGTAATTGTGCTAGTTTGAAAACAAACCAGAGGAGGAAAACCCCACAGAAATATGTTGCGAGAAACGCCCAAGTTAGAACTTTAACGGGGGAAAAAAAAAGAAAATAAAGGCAAAAATATCAAAATTTTGTCCCGGCCCAGCCATTTCCAATCCCAGAACCGTTTCGCATGCAGAACCCGACCAGTGGCCCATATCCTACTCCCTGGCCACCCATATCCCACCGCCGGCCAATCCAGATTCTCCAAACCCTTCCCTGTTCAAATCCTTGGTCCATAGCCATTATCCTCCCAAAGACCCTTCCTAGTGCAGAATCGCCTGCCACGCCAGGTGTACCCTAGGGCCCAAGCGTCATGGGGGTCCCATTTTAGGTGCGCACCCCTGTCCCGTGATTAGTTGTCCCATTATTGCCGGTGGCTGACTGTTGGTGGGGGATTGGGTGGGGGTTTGGGTTGTGGGGGTGTGTTTGGGGATGTGTGTGTGTGTGGGCGTTTGTGGGGGGTTGGGTTGAGGGTGGTGGCTGGGGGTGGTTGGTGGGCGTTGGCGGTGGGGGGGCTGTGTTTGTGTCTGGGGTCGGTGTGGGCAGGGGCGTTGGGCTGGGGTTTTCGTTACGATAGACTTCCGCCATTTGCGACGAACTTCCGCCGATGATTCCAGCCGATTCTTGGCACCTCTCAACCCCCACCAATCCCTTTGGACCTGAAGAGCAAAGCCTGCAGCTCCTCCATAACTGGTGCTTGGCAAATGAGCGTTCCATCCCATGGTTTCCCCCTCTCCAGACCTACCGACCGGTGCCGATTACCAGAGCGCGGGAAAAGCGCATTCCCACGAGAGAGAGGAGAGGCCTGAACCCCGCTCAATGGCTAAAGAGAGACCCAAGCCCTCAAGGAATTCATGCGAACATCCCTATTCATGATATTCCGGCCTTGCATCCTATTTCCTTCTTTTGGGTTTGGGAACGCCTGTGGGTTTTGCTTTGCTGATGTGGCGCTGAGAGGAGATTGGGCTTGAATGGGAGGGAACAAAGTGGCTGCCGGGCTCCAAGTCCATTTCCTGTGGAGAGTGAAGTACAAATCCAAGCTATACCAATTCTGGCCCGCCCATTATCTCTCTGAACAACGAATTCTCTTTTCCTGACATTTTCCATCTGGTGGGAAAGGTTGAGAGGGGCCCAAACCGAAATTCAGCCCAACCTCATCTCTAAATCACCAAGATCCCTCTCCTGACATTTTTTTCCTGCTAAATCCAAAGCTGATCCCAACCTGCCCATCCCTACCCGATAAGAAATCTTTCCTGACTTTTCGTAAATCCAAACCATCCATCCTGGACACTCTGTACCTGACCAAGTGAATTTCTCTCCCGACATTTTCCCGCTGGTGGAGAGGGAGAGAGCTAGTCAAAGTCAGTCCCAAGCCGCCCATCCCTACACCCGATCAAGGAAGTCTTGCCCGACATTTTTCCTCTGCTAAAGGTCCCAAGCTCATCCCAATCCTGGTCATGTCCTTGCCTCTATACAAGAATCTTTCCCGACATCTTCTGCTAAATCCAAAGCTCATACCCAACCCGCCCAACTCTCTGTACCTGAGACAAGGAAGTTCTTTGCCCTGACATTTCGCTAAATTCAAAGCTCATTCGATCTCGCCTGTCTTTTTAACCTGAAAAAAACGAAGAATGTCGTCTCCCGACAGTCCTCGGTGGAAAGTTAGAGAGCTAATCCAAAACTCAACCATCCGGCCCAGGCTCTTACCCCGGCCAAGGAATTCCCTCCCTGCAGTGTGCAAACCAAAACTCAGGCCCATTCTAGCCAGCCTCTAACCTGCCAAGGATTGCTTTCCTGACAGTTTTTCACAAATCCAAAGCTCATCATCCTGCCTGTCCCCTTACCTGACGCAAGAATCTCTCGCTGACGTGTCCTACGCGGAAGTTCCTGTTTCCTGCCCTGCAAGCAGTGAAATCCCACGTCCCAAGGCCACGACAGCTACGGCTCATTGAAGGAAACCCAGATAATAAGATATGGGCAATCAGGAAGGATTTGTGTTGAACATTCGCGCGTCCTCAGCCGTAAACAAGCCAAGAAAACGGAAGCAGAGAACCATCATTTAGGCCATGGAATGTCTTCCTAGATCCTGGGAGCGGCATGGAAAAGAAAGTTGCCCAAAACCCAAACCCAGCAAAGTTTGATCTCTATTGTAGGAATTCTACCCAGCCTCACTGCTGACTCGTGCTTCTGCCCCAGTGACTCGCTGCCAGCTTCACCTGCCAGCTGACCTGCTGGTCGCTCCCCGACTGAAATGCGCAGCAGATGAGAACGGATTCTCGCACAGATGAGCAACAACACTGAGACCCCCTGCACATGAGCACGTAGGCCACCCGCGACAACTGGTGGCAGGCGCCGCGCGGGGTCATTCTGCAGCTGAGCCTTTGAATTTCTCTCTAGGCGTAATGGAAAGAATGAACATGCAGGTCTGAGCTTAGAAAAGCTTGCTTGTTCGGAAATGAATGGAATAACACTGTCAGGGTCTCAGTTTTCGGAAACCTGTTCTGTTCATGGAAAATGGGAAACTGAATGAACTATCCGGGTTTTGAGCGTGGAATTCGCTCTGCATCCTGGGAAATTGGAAATTGGAACTAACAGCAGATCTTGACTAGAAAGCCTGCGTGTTCCTGGAGAGGGAAAACGAACTGAACATTGGCAGGATTCTGGAGCACGAAAACCTGCTGTTCCTGGAATTGGAAATAGAACTAACACTTCAGGCGCAGTTTAGAAACCTGGCTCTGCCTGGAAATGGAAATGGAACTGAGCCCATTGTCAGGTCTCAGTTTGGAAACGGCTGCGTTCCTGGCAAATGAATTAACAGTCTCTGGGTTGACTTGAATGCTCTGCATCGGAAATGGAAACAGCAGAACAACATTGCAGGGCTTGACTAGAAACCTCGGCTTTGTTTCCTGGAGATGGAATGGAACTGCACATGTGCAGGGTTCTCAGTTTGAAACCTGCTCTGCCGTCTTGGAAATGGGAAAGGAACGTGAACATGGTCAAGATTGTTCAGCTTGGAAATTGGCTCTGTCCTGGAAACGGACTGACCACCCCGTCAGCATCTTAATTAGGAAACATGCTTTGTGTCCGAGAATTTGCGAACGCATATACTGAACATGCCTCAGGTTCTGAACTTACGGAAAGCTGCTTTGGTCCTTGGGAAATGGAAATGGAACGACATTGTCAGGGTTTCGAGCTGGAATGTGCTGTCATCTCTGAAATTGGAACTGATATTGTAGGGTTCCCAAGCTTGAAATACATAAGCTCGCACCGGGAAATGGAAATGGAACTGAAATCTGGTTGGCTCTCAGCTTGGGAAAACCTGCCTCGTTCCTGGCGAAATGGAATGACATTATGTCCCGGCCTCCTCATCCTGCAATATCTAGTCAGCACGACGCTGGAGGCTGAAGCCTCAATGACAGTCCTGTAGATTCAGTGCCAGGAAGAGTTCCTCCGGGTCTCAGTTTCCCAAGGGAGTTCCATTAGAAGCCGACGGCCGACCTTGTGCAGGTCCCGTGTGCGCCTGTTGTCCTTGTTGTGATGCCCTCTGCCCCGCAGTTCTGTGCTGAACCTGGAATCCTGAATGCTTGGGCAAGGGACCTCTAAAAACTTTCTCCAAAACAGGGATACTCCCATCCAGCGCTCCAGCCTGCCTCAGCACTGGGCAGCCACACCTCTGCCAAGCAAGGGATTCTAACCTCACTGGTTTTTGTTGTGCCGTGCAGGACGGATTCGTGACTGAAAGGAGAACACGTCGTGCTGCGAGCAGAGCGCTCCCTGCGGGCATGCAGGAGGCGAGAAACTCATCGACACCTACCGCGACCCGTGAAAAAACGCCAAAATCCGCCGCAAGAAAGAGCAGGGCCCCCAATACCCTTGGCTGCTCCACGAAAATGCTAGAGGATCAGTCACGAAGGCCAAACAGCTGAAGAAGGATCTCTGTGGCATAGAAACTTGGCTCCCGTCCCCGCTTCCTGAGTCCTCTTCCTCTGCTCGCGGGATGGGCTCGAAAATCCCTGTGAAGCTACCGCCTGGGATTTGGGATGGAATTTGCTGTTCAAGAAGCGAGGGAGCAGGGCTTGGGCTGAAGGACACGGGTGGAATGAGGACACGGGTTGGATTTGAGACAAGCTTGGATTTGAGAACACAGATTTCCTAACCTCCACGTGACACAGGACTGAGCCTGATGACCAGGCTTGGATTTAGAGACACACGGAATTGGACAAATACAAAATTTCCTGCTCCCACGTGGGACACGGGCTGGAATGAAGGACAAGGGTTTGGATGAGACATGAAGGATGGAATTTGGAAATCACCAGGATTCCTGGTTCTGCTGGATCCATGACATGGAGCGGAGGACACAGGGTTGAATAAGAAGACACAGGGGGTTGGATTGGACAGACCGGAATTTCATGCGCCACTGTGGACACAGGTTTGGAATTTGAAGACATAGGATGGATTTGAAGATAACCAGATTTCCTGTTCTGGCTGTAGACAAGGACATGGACTGAAGACATGGGTTGGAATTGGAGTACACAAGAGATTCCGCTCCCGCGTGGGACACAGGGGTTGAATCGAAAGACAGAGGGCTTGATTGGAGGGGTGCAAAGGATGGGATTTGCGGGCAACAGGATGGAGCTGAAGGACACAGAGGTGATTTGAGGACAGGGATGGACTTTGGAGCAAAACAGGATTTCCTTGCCTCTCTGGGACCAGACATGGACCAAGGACACAGGGGTATGGAATAGAAGACATCAGGGTTGGATTGGAAATCATGGGATTTCTGCCCACGTGGACCAGGGTTGAATTCGAAGGGACAGAGGGGTTGGATTGGAGGACACCCGGATTGGGATTGGAGGACAATGGGATTGGAGCCTGAAGGACACAGAGGGTGGATTTTGGGGACACAGGGATTCCTTTGCTGCTTGGACATCAGAACTTGAGCTGAAGGACACAGGGGCTTGGATTAGAGGACACCGGGATCAGATGTTGCAGACAGAAGATTTCCTGCTCCCACTGTGGGACACGTGGAAGCGAAGGACATAGGGACAATAGGGAGATTTGGAAGGAACACAGGGAGAGCTGAGGAGACAGAGGTTGGATTCTGGAGACAACCAGGGATTTCCATGCCCCACTTTCCCATCAAACACAAAAGGCACTCAAGTGTGTCATCATACCACAAGCTGGAAAAGAACCTTCCACAGCCCTGAAACAAAATAACATTATTTAAAAAAGAACAAAACCACCTGAAGATACCTCCTATTGCACTTCTGCAGTAAAGCAACAAAGTTTCTTTCATAACCTGGAGGTGCGAGGGAGTGAAGTGAAATACCGGGCTCTGAGGACTTCATTCCCACTTCGCAGCTGCGCTAGGGATGAAAATCCAAGTGTGCTGCTGCGTTTACTCCTCAGCCCTAGACTCGGAGATACCTTTCATGTCAGCGCTTCAGCTGTATAACTCATATTGTGTTCCCACTCAGGCTCGAGTCCGGAAGAGTCCCCACCTTCCCCATTGTTTTGGGAAGCGGAAAATGAAGCAGAGCTGGCGATGCAGCACTGATCACACTCTGCTTTAGCGCTTCAAACTGGGTGCTTTTATCAGCAAAGGTGATATTCCTTATTACCCCATATTTTTATGGAGCGCTTGTCAATTGCAGGTTCTGGAGGCTGCTTTCATTTTCCTTCAGTCTTGCTAGAAAATATGGGTTAGAATTCCTTGAGAAAGGATTCCTGGTTTGGGGCTCTCAAGTCTCCTCCACCAGCAGTTAAAAGATCCTCCCTCTTCCCTCATGCACTCAGAGGAGGAAAAAAAAAATTCCTTTTTCAATGAAAACGGTGATGTTGCCTACAAAAAAAATAATGAAGATTAAAACCCCCTGGTGTGCCATGTCACTTCTCTGGGTGCCTGCTTGTAAAGAAGACAAATGACAGACACACCCCTGTATATGTGTATATATCTGAAAAAAAAAGGTTTTTTATCTTTTTTTTTACTCTTTGTTGTCTGCAAGGAAGAAAAAAATCCCTCGCTGGTAGGGGAAAAAAAAGTGGGACCCTGAAAACGTAATTTATGTTCAAATAAAAGAAAATTTTATCTCTACGACAACAACTGAGTCCTCAATGTTTCTGGAGTGGGATAACACCTCATATATCAATTTTTCCGATGAAAAAAAAGTGAGGGGAACCGCATGTCAGCCAGAAGACTACAAAAGTGAGGCCTTAAACAACCAAAACGTAAAAATTTTAGACAACTCAGAAAAAATTTCAGGAGGCCAAATTCCTCATTTAAAATACTTGTACCAAAAAGGGACAAGATGTGACCTAAAAACTCAGCCAGAGCACTGTTGACATGCGTGAGAGCTGCTTGAAAACCGGAATGGAAGAATAAATGTTGGTTATGGCCTAAAATTGGGCTGCAGTGAAATCTGCTACAGAAAAATAGAAATAATGACAGAAATTGGAAAGGAAATGGAGCAGGAATTACACCACCAGGGATTTGCTCCAAATTTCCCCTGGGGTTTGTGGACAAGACTATTGATGTGAGTGGGAAACACAAAACCGTCCAAAAGTCGAAGGCAGGAAACAGCCTGCCCTGACACCTCAGGACTCTCTGTTTCGGGTCAAGTTTATTTTGTGGCCAGACTCATTAGCACATTTTTCTCCGTCCTTATTGAGAAATTTTGTATCAGCGCGAGGGAGCCAAAATGCAAAAACCACTGGTGGGACCAGTGATGCTTACCAAACCCTTCTCGAGGTATTTAGATATTATTTTAGGCACAAAGCCATTAACACTCTCCAGAGGGTACCAAAAAACACCTCAAGAATCCTCATTTTTCCTCTGGTTATGAGAACCCGCTGAGCCAGCCGAGATGAGGAGAAAGTGGAGGAACACCAGGAAGTTTGAGGAAAAGGAGATGCTTTAGTGTTTGGCACTGAGGAAATGGAGGAGCTGCCTCTGGCTGTGGTTGTTTCGATCCTTTCCTGCCTCAGGAAAGGGCTGGAATTGGGGGAAAAGTGAGAAAATTCATGGAGCGGAGGAGATGAAGCTGAGGGGTTTTGTTTTCCGGCCCCCACAACTGTTCCTTCCCCCCACAAAACATCAGGGAGAGAGGGTTTTCTTTTTTGTTTTTTCCCAGTTGATCAGGAAGAATGATTTTTTTTTATTTATTTTTATTATAGGCGTAGATGCAGGGAGGATCTCCAAAGGCAGAAGTGTGGCTCCCACTTATCATTCTTCAGGTAGGCCTGTCTTCCCTGATTTTCCGGAAGTTTTTATCCATAGTCACTAAAAAAATCAATTTTTCAGATAAATGACAATGCTCCAGAAAAGGAAGGTGTGAGACTTAAATTGTGCTTAAATGAGATTTCTTTCCAGCACAGCCCCACAGGGAGGCCCCTGCTAACTCCCCTCTAGGCGTGGAAACTCCAAAGGAAATTCCTAAATAAAAGGTTTTTGTAAACAGGCATTTTCTGAAGAAAAATCACTTTGTATCTTGTGCCTCAGCAGGAAAAGACACCAAAAAAATAGTGAAAATACAAGGGAAAAGGAAATTCTCCTCTCTCAGAAGCAGCAGAGGATACAAAACATAATAGAAGGGAAGTAAAAAAGGAATTTTATCTCTCAGCGCAAAAGAATAACGAAACACGGTGCAAATAGAAAGTAAAAAGGAAATTTCCTCTCCAGAAGCAGGAGAGGATGAAAAACCAGGGAAATGGGAAGCAAAAGGGAAATTTCCTCTCTCAGAAGCTTTGAGGCAGAAGAGGATGAGAAATAGTGAAAAATGAATTAAAAAGGAAATTCCTCTCTCAGAAGCAGGAAGAGGAAACAGAGAACGAACGAAAATGGGAAATAAAAGGAAATTCCTCTTCAGCGAAGCAGAAGAGGATAAACAGAACAAACGAAAATGGAAATAAAAGGGAAATTCTCCTGTCCCAGAAGTTTTTCAGGCAGGAATGACACCCATCATCCCTGTCCTTACCTTCTGACCTCCATCTTCACCACCCTCTGGGGTGGGGGTGGCACTGCGCCCAGTCAGGAGCCCCAATTTCATCATCGGCCAAGGGACTTTCTTGTTCAAGAGCTGGTCATGTGTGTCCCAGGCCTAAAGGAGACAGGCACTCAAGATCGATTTTGGAGCGGTTTTTTGTGTCTGTAAATACAGAATTTACTTCCACAGTCAGCTAAAAGCAATTATTCTTACCAGCAACAATCATGTCTGAGAAAAGGAAGATATGACCATAAGCATCAAAACCTCGACCTGGGTTTGGAGCAGTTTGTTTCCAGGGTAACATGGGAATTCCCAGCTGTGGTATCCAGTCATTATCCTAATACTAAACCCAAATCCAGGGCAGCTTTTTTGGAGAATAAAGCAAATTTTTTAGAATAAAAAGGATTTTTAGATAAAAAGGGTTTTCCGAGATAAAAAGGGTTTTAGAGATATATAAGCTTTTTCTTTGAGATAAAACCCTTTTTGGGATACCAAAGCTTTACCGGGACTCCATTCCCTTCTTACATTTTTGCATCTCCCCCACCAGGGCTCGCTCATTGTGGAAAAGGAGTTAAATTGGATTATTAATCAAAAAATTCTGTTTCTATCACCATCTCCATGAGCTGTCAGTAAAGGTGGGGCAGGATTTTTATCTCTCCATCAATGGGCCACCAAGGAATGACTCCTGGAATTCCATTATCCACTGAGAAATGCCCTACCCATAGGGGAGGAATTGAAAATTCCACCTGGGAATTAGCTTGGAACGCTGCGGGGCATTACTTGCACTGGATTCCCAGAGGAAAAGATCTCAAGAACCACCACGAGACTTCTGGAGATGGACCAGACCCTTCATCGGATCACCACTGCTCCAAAACCCACATCCATCACTCAAACGGGACTGGCAGCCACCATTAACTGCTCTGTTCCCACAGGTTGTATCTGACTTTATCTTTAAGCTGGTATTTCGATAAATTTTTGAATTTTTGCCTTTATTTCTTTCTTCCCCCCCCTTAAAGTCTAACTTGGAGTTCTCACAACATACCTCTGTGGGGTTTTCCCCACAGGTTGTCTGACTTAATCTATTAAGCTGGTATTTATAAAATGTGATTTTTGCCTTATTTTCTTTTTCCCCCCTTTAAAGTTCAACTTGGGAGTTTTTGCAACAAAACCGTGGTTTTGCCCTGCAGTTGTATTCTGACTTTATCTTTAAGCTGTATTTGAAAAATTTTAATATTTGCCTTATTTCTTCTTTTTCCCCGTTAAAGTCTAACTTGGGAGTTCTCGGCAACAATTTCGTGTTTTTTTCCCCGCAGGTGTATTCTGACTTATCTATTTAAGCTGGTATTTGATAAAATTTGATATTTTGCCTTTAATCTTTATTTTTCTCTATTAACTACTTGTGACTATTTCTTGCACCTACTCTGTGGGTTTTTTTCCCTGCAGGTTGTATCTGACTTTTATATCTGTTTAAGCTGGTATTTTGATTTAAAAAAATTGATATTTTTGCCTTTATTTTCTTTTCCCCCCACTTTAAAGTTTAACTGGAGTTTCTTGCAACATACTTCTGTGCTTTTCCCTCGGTGTATTTCTGAACTTTATCTATTTAATTGGTATTTTGATAAATTTGTTGAAAATCCTCTCTGAAGGAATGGCTTGGGTAGAGCAAGGTCAGCAGGGTTGCTGCAGGTCCACAAAGATTTTTGGAGTCAAACAGCCAGATTTTGGGATTTTTCCTGTCAGACTCATCCCAGGGAGTGACTTTTCTGTTTGTCCCCACGGAGTTTTCCTTGGGGACCTTCCAAGAGTCCCCAGCAAGTGCAGGGAGAGCCAAAAAACCTCTCTGAAGGGATGGCTCCAGCACAGCCAGGTCAGAAGGCGGGATGGATGAGGTTTTTGGGGAAAACAGGAGGTTTTTGGAGATTTTCCGAGTGCAGCTGTCACACACATCTCAGGGAGTGACCTTTCTGTTTGTCCCCACAGAATTTTCCATGGGGACCTTCCAAAGTCCCCAGCAAGGGCAGGGAGAAACAAAAATCCTCTCTGAAGGGATGGCTTGGGTGCTTGCAGATCCACAAAGATTTTTTGGGGTAAAACAACAGGTTTTGGGATTTTTCCTGCCAGACACATCTCAGGGAGTGAGTGACCTTTCTGCTTGTCCACGTGGAATTTTCCATGAGGACCTTCCAAACGTCCCCATCAAGGGCAGGGAGAACCAAACAACTTCCCTGGAGGAACAACTTGGTCACAGCAAGGACAGCAGGGCTGGGGTAGCAAAGATTTTTGGGGGAAAACAGCAGGTTTGGGATTTTTCTGCTGGACACATCCCAGGGAATGGGCTGTGCTGGTGCCATCCCCAAATCTGACAAACCCCCAGGACAAAAAGGAGGAGAAAGTTGAAGGAATCATCCCAGAAGGAGCACTGCCGAGGACACCACAAATATCAGGATCTGCTTTCTGTGAGCTGAGGGACTCAATCCCAACAGATTTATGGAATCAGAGGATGACATTTTAGAGGGAAGACACAGCAGGAACAGCCCAGAGTGGTGGAATCTCTCTGCAAGCCAAGGCTGGAATGGTTGGAAGGTCCCTGTCCCCTCTTTTTAACCGGAATTCTCCAGCGAAAACAATTCTTCTGCTCTCCTGCCTCTCCCAGGAAGCATGGCAAAGCACCTTGTATATACAGAAAAAAAAGGCAGGAAAAGACATGAAGGAAAAGTCCTGAATGAAAAGTCCAAAGCAAAAATCCTGAAGGAAAAGTCCTGAAGTAAATGTCCCAAAGAAAAAGTCCTGAAAGGAATGTTCTGAAGGAAAAATCACAAACGGAAAATCCTGAAGGAAAAGTCCAAGAAAGTCCCAAAAAAAATCCAAAGAAGTTCTGAAGGAAAGTCCACAAAGAAAAGTCCCGAGACAAAGTACCAAAGGAAAAATCCCAAAGGAAAAGCCCTGAAGGAAAACTCCAGAATTTGTCCGATTCCCATTTGTTCCCCCACACCAGGACAAGTCCTTGAGGTGTCCCCAAACACTTTCCACACCAAAACACCTCCCATGGAATAACAGATGTGAAAATCCTCCAGAGGTCGCTGAGGGTGGGATTTTCCAGATCCATCTCAATTGAATTTGTCCTGTGTGACTTTCTCAACCAAAGAAAAACACTGGAAAAATATCCCTCATGGATTTTATTGGCCGTATCCCACCCCGTGCCGGCACGAAATCCCAAAGGCTGGGGCTGGCATGTTTTAATCTCCTGGTCAGCCAGGATCTGATACGGGGCTGTTTTCCTTTCATCCGAGGCTGGGTGACCTCCTGGAAAGTCACCTTTGTGTCACCCCAACAGGAATTCAAAAATGTCCCAGAGTGGGGACACGGTCGTGTCCCCATTGTGTCCCATCAAAAATCAGTGGGGTGAAAATGCTGCTTTCTCTATTCAGCCAAAGATTTCACAAATTTCTTTTGGGAGGGAAGAAATTCCCGGTTTCCTCACATGGGGTGAGAGTTTGGAGTCTCCACATGGGCAGAAAAGGTGAAATAGAAAAGGTGGGAAGGGTTTTTGGAGGCATTGGACAGATGGGGGAAAAAAGGAATGCTCGGCGAGGAGGGGGCGTCTCGGTTTGGGGAGGAGCTGAGGAAAAAGAGGAAGGGAAAAAGGAAAAATGAGTCAGGAAATTTAACCAGCCCCATGTTCTGTAGAGTTTAACCTCCAAGAAATAAAGAATCCTCCTCTTCTTCCCTGAGCAGACCCCACCTCATTTGGGAGGGCAGGAGACCCCTCAGACCACAAGGATCCCGCTGTCCCAAGTTTTCCCACATCAAGTGAGCCCAGATCCCAAATCCTCCAACATTCCCGGCGCTGGGAGCCGCAGCCCCACTCGGTCCTGCCTTGGGACAGTCCCACCAAGGACACCCAGCCCTGGCACAGCCCAAAGCTTGGGTTGGCAGTGCCACCCCCGAGGAAGGGCTCAAGGACAGCACAAGGTCACACATTTCATCAGTCCCCAGCAGGGACACAAAACTTGTTAAAAACAACATGGGAGCAATCAAAGCAATCTGATCCCGGTTTTTATCTGCTCCTGCAGCACCAGGACATGGCACAGCCCCACACCAGTGACCCCTCCAGCCGCAGGGCTCGGACCCATTGTCCTGGTTACAGATTTGGTGACTCCAATCTCTGCCAAGTTTTGTAATGTTTGCCCATCGCTGTTGATGCAAGAAGAGGAACGGGGAACGATATAAAAAGGGGAGAGAGGCTGAGCCCGTCAGTCTGGTCCAAGATGGCCAAGCTCACTCTGCTCACCGGTGAGTGCTGCTGTGACCTGGAGCTCTGTGCCCTCCTGCCCAGGGCTGGTGCTTGGCACTGTCACTCTGCTGCCTGGGCAGGGAGGAGGGGTAAAAACGCTGCTTGGAGGGTGAAAATGCTTTTTGAGGGTAAAAATGCTGCTGAAGGGGTAAAATGCTGCTTTGGAGGGGTGAAAATGCTGCTTTGAGGGGTAAAAATGCTGCTTTGATTGGGTGAAAAAATGTTGCTTTGGAGGGGTGAAAATGCTGCTTTGGAGGGTGAGAAATGGTATATGATATGCTGCTTTGTAAAGTCTTTGGGGGGGAAAACGTTGGAGGTAAACTGCTGCTTTGGAGGGTAAAACGCTGCTTTGGAGGGGCGAAAATGCTGGTTTAGAGGGTTAAAAATGCTGCTTGGTTGGGTGAAAATGCTGCTTTCTCTTTTCTACCAAAGATGTCAAAATTTCTCTTCTGAAGGGGAGGTTCTGTTCTTTGGTGCTATGGCACCGTTCCGCTTTGAACATAAGAAGAGTTCAGCACAGGCTGGAACTGAAATGTGCTTCTGAACAGAAATCTAAAAACCAAATGACTGCTTTGCCACTTGTGTGGATTCTCTTCTCTGCTTTTGCTTGAATTTACTTGACAACGCTCCTCTGCCTTAGCTTGGGAGCAAAGTTTTTTGTGAGAAAATGTATTTTGCATTTCTGAGAGCCAACAGTGG
>VKON01001055.1:0-20219 GCA_009741485.1 Malurus cyaneus samueli | reverse complement strand
GGATGGTGAGCTCTCTGCACTTTGGGGCTCCTTGGCAGGGGAGCATAGGGCCACACCTTCCCCAAACCCTTGGGGTGTCTTCCACATCTACCTGGAGAAAGGAATTTCCTCTCTCTAATCAATCCTTCTGTGGGGTGAGAAATTAGGGGGATTATAGGCAATAATAAACTGACTGCAAACCTTCCCACAGTTACTGGAAAAGGAATTCCCTCCCTTCCCAGCCAGGTCCTTGAGGCTTCGCAGGATGAGAATTCAGGAAGTCATAGATAACATGTTTTTAGATGAGCATTTGCTATCAACACTCCCTGTCTGCAACTTGCTGCAGGATTGTCTCCACATTCACCTGGAAAAAGGAATTCCCTCTCTCCTAATCAATCCTCTGTGGAGTGAGAACATTAGGGGCGATTAATGAAAACATAAAATCACTGCAGAACGTCCCCACAATTGCCTGGAAAAGGAATCCTCCCTTCCCAAACCACCTTTGAGGCTCTGCAGGACGGCAAATTACAGAATTAACCTGCTGCAGAACTTCCCACAATACCTGAAAAAGGAATTCTTTCTCTACCCAAGTGAGAATTAGGGGATTAATGAATAACTTTATTATGAATGACATTGTCACACAAGCATTCTGTCTGCAAACCTGCTGCAGAAGTCCCCATCCAACTGGAAAAAAATTCCTCTCTTCCCAACCAGTTTTGGTTGTCTGAGGATGAGAAATTAGGAATTATAGGAATAACATTTTTAGGAATAACATTTGCTGCTCAGGTAATTGCCTGCAAGCACACCTTTAAAACATCACTGAAATACTTTTTGGTTTCAAATTGCAGACAACATAACCTCCAATCCTCCATAAGCACCAAACCCATGAGCACCCGGGGTACGCGATGGGAGCCAGGACGGGCCCGCGTTCCAGAAGAAGGCTCGCGGTAAGGAGATGGCCAAAAAAGAGGAAAGCAGCAAAAATATCCCCAGAGGGGCTTGATACAACCAGCTGCTGCTGTGAAATTTGGGAATGTTTGGCACAAAATCCTCCATCCAGAGGTGTTTTTTGTCCCACTGCAGATGTGGGACTGGCCCTGCCACGTACGAGCCCTTCCCGAGGGACCCGAGGAGTTACCAGCCTGCCCGTGTTTCCTTCTTCTCCAGCACCCCTCGATTCTCAACCAGGCCGACGAAAATGATTTTTCCCTGGGTAAATTGTGCTAGTTGAAAACAAACCAGAGGAGGAAACCCCACCAGAAATATGTTGCGAGAAACGCCCAAGTTAGAACTTTACGGGGGAAAAAAAGAAAATAAAGGCAAAAATATTTTTGGCTCTCCCTGTACTTGCTGGGGACGTTTGGAAGGTCCCATGGAAAATTCCATGTGGAGAAACGGAGAAGTCACTCCCTGAGATGCGTCTGACAGCTGGCACTCAGAAAATCCCCAAAACCTTCCTGTTTGCCCCAAAACCTCATCCATCCTGGCCTTCTGACCTGGCTGTGCTGGAGCCATCCCTTCAGAGAGGATTTTTGGTTCTCCCTGCCCTTGCTGGGGATACTTGAAAAGTCCTCATGGAAAATTCCATGTGGACAAATGGAAAGGTCGCTCTCTGAGATGTGTCTGACAGGAAAAATCCCAAAACCTGTTGTTTTACCCCAAAAAATCTTTGTGGATCTGCAGCACCCAAGCAATCCCTTCAGAGAGGATTTTTGTTCTCCCTGCCCTTGCTGGGGCTTTGGAAGGTCCCCATGGAAAATTCTGTGGGGACAAACAGAAAGGTCACTCCCTGAGATGTGTGTGACAGCTGGCACTCAGAAAATCCCCCAAAACCTCCTGTTTGCCCCAAAACCTCATCCATCCCGGCCTTCTGACCTGGCTGTGCTGGAGCCATCCCTTCAGAGAGGATTTTTGGCTCTCCCTGCACTTGCTGGGGACTCTTGGAAGGTCCTCATGGAAAATTCCATGTGGACAAACGGAAAGGTCACTCTCTGAGATGTGTCTGACAGGAAAAATCCCAAAACCTGTTGTTTTACCCCAAAAAATCTTTGTGGATCTGCAGCACCCAAGCATCCCTTCAGAGAGGATTTTTGACTCCCCCTGCCCTTGCTGGGGACTCTTGGAAGGTCCCCATGGAAAACTCGGTGGGGACAAATGGAAAAGTCACTCCCTGAGATGTGTGTGACAGTTGGCACTTGGAAAATCCCCAAAAACCTCCTGTTTTCCCCAAAAACCTCATCCATCCCGCCTTCTGACCTGGCTGTGCTGGAGCCATCCCTTCAGAGAGGATTTTTGGTTCTCCCCGCCCTTGCTGGGGACGTTTGGAAGGTCCCCAAGGAAAACTCCGTGGGGACAAACAGAAAAGTCACTCCCTGGGATGAGTCTGACGGGAAAAATCCCAAAACCTGTTGTTTTACCCCAAAAAAATCATTGTGGATCTGCAGCCAACCTGCTGACCTTGCTCTATCCATGCCATTCCTTCAGAGAGGATTTTTGTTTCTCCCTGCCCTTGCTGGGGCGTTTGGAAGGTCCCCATGGAAAATTCTGCGGGGACAAACAGAAAGGTCACTCACTCCCTGAGATGCGTCTGACAGTTGGCACTCAGAAAATCCCCAAAAACCTCCTGTTTGCCCCAAAACCTCATCCATCCCGGCCTTCTGACCTGGCTGTGCTGGAGCCATCCCTTCAGAGAGGATTTTTGGCTCTCCCTGACTTGCTGGGGACTCTTGGAAGGTCCCCATGGAAAACTCCATGGGGACAAGTGAAAGTCATTCCCTGAGACGTGTCTGACATCTGGCACTCGGAAAATCCCAAAACCTGATGTTTCCAGTGGGAGTTATCCCAAAGATGTCGCATATTTTTATTTTATATATTTATATTTTTATATATTTATATTTTTATATATTTATATTTTTATATATTTATTTTTTCATATTTATTATATTTATATTCATATATGTGTATTTTTATATGTATTATTATTTATATATATATAAATACAGTAATTTTTTTATTTACCTATTTATATGTTTATTTATATTTTTAATATTATATTTTATATGCATGTTATATATAACAGATATGCATGGAGATATATTTATATGCATATACGTATCTATTTATTGATTTTTATATGCATACATGTAATTATTTCTGTTTCTATACATATTTATTTCTATTTCTCTGCATATGTATTTTGTTTCTCTGCATATACATATTTATTTCTATTTCTACACACATTTATTTCCACTTCCATACACACTTATTTCTATTTCTATACACATTTATTTCTATTTCTATGCAGCTTTATTTCTGTGTATTCTGTAGAGCTTCATTTCTATTTCTACCCATATATTCTTCCATTAATTTACACCTTCCTGAACTCTGTGGAATATTTTTTTTTATATAATATATACTTACTATATGTAACTTAAAATAATATTTACATTTATTTCTATTTCTATGCATTTATAGAAATATTTATAAATATATTGATATTTCTCTATATTTTTCTATATAGAGAGAATTTATATGCATTTTATTTATTTCTCAATATATTTCTATTCTTAAATATATTTCTATTTCTATCATATATACAAATATATTTATGAATATATTTTTTATTTTCTCCATATTTCTATATGTAGAGAATTTTTTCTCGTTTATATTCTCAATACATTTCTCTATTCTCTATATAAATATACTTATTTCTCTGCATGTATACATATTTATACATAACTTTTATTTATTATATTTATGTATATAATTTTTATATATTATTTTCATACATTTCAATATGTTTCTTGATTTTTCTCTGCATATATACATATTCATTATTTCCATTTCTCTGCATATCCAAATATATTTATTTACATTTATCCACATGCTATGTATTTATTTTACATTTATCCACATCCCATGTATTATTATCCTCTCTGAAGGAATGGCTTGGGTAGAGCAAGGTCAGCAGGGTTGCTGCAGGTCCACAAAGATTTTTGGAGTCAAACAGCCAGATTTTGGGATTTTTCCTGTCAGACTCATCCCAGGGAGTGACTTTTCTGTTTGTTCCCATGGAGTTTTCCTTGGGGACCTTCCAAGAGTCCCCAGCAAGTGCAGGGAGAGCCAAAAAACCTCTCTGAAGGGATGGCTCCAGCACAGCCAGGTCAGAAGGCTGGGATGGATGAGGTTTTTGGGGAAAACAGGAGGTTTTTGGAGATTTTCCGAGTGCTAGCTGTCACACACATCTCAGGGAGTGACCTTTCTGTTTGTCCCCACAGAATTTTCCATGGGGACCTTCCAAATGTCCCCAGCAAGGGCAGGGAGAAACAAAAATCCTCTCTGAAGGGATGGCTTGGGTGCTGCAGATCCACAAAGATTTTTTGGGGTAAAACAACAGGTTTTGGGATTTTTCCTGCCAGACACATCTCAGGGAGTGAGTGACCTTTCTGCTTGTCCACGTGGAATTTTCCATGAGGACCTTCCAAACGTCCCCATCAAGGGCAGGGAGAACCAAACAACTTCCCTGGAGGAACAGCTTGGTCACAGCAAGGACAGCAGGGCTGGGGTAGCAAAGATTTTTGGGGGAAAACAGCAGGTTTGGGATTTTTTCTGCTGGACACATCCCAGGGAATGGGCTGTGCTGGTGCCATCCCCAAATCTGACAAACCCCCAGGACAAAAAGGAGGAGAAAGTTGAAGGAATCATCCTGGAAGGAGCACTGCCGAGGACACCACAAATATCAGGATCTGCTTTCTGTGAGCTGAGGGACTCAATCCCAACAGATTTATGGAATCAGAGGATGACAATTTTAGAGGGAAGACACAGCAGGAACAGCCCAGAGTGGTGGAATCTCTCTGCAAGCCAAGGCTGGAATGGTTGGAAGGTCCCTGTCCCCTCTTTTTAACCGGAATTCTTCCAGCGAAAATCAATTCTTCTGCTCTCCTGCCTCTCCCAGGGAATGCATGGCAAAGCACCTTTGTTATAACAGAAAAAAAAAGGCAGGAAAAGACATGAAGGAAAAGTCCTGAATGAAAAGTCCCAAAGCAAAAATCCTGAAGGAAAAGTCCTGAAGTAAATGTCCCAAAGAAAAAGTCCTGAAAGGAATGTTCTGAAGGAAAAATCACAAAGGAAAAGTCCTGAAGGAAAAGTCCCAAAGGAAAAGTCCCAAACAAAAAATCCCAAAGACAAAGTCCTGAAGGAAAAGTCACAAAGAAAAAGTCCCGAAGACAAAGTACCAAAGGAAAAATCCCAAAGGAAAAGCCCTGAAGGAAAACTCCAGAATTTGTCCGATTCCCATTTGTTCCCCCACACCAGGACAAGTGTCCTTGAGCTGTCCCCAAACACTTTCCACACCAAAACACCTCCCATGGAATAACAGATGTGAAAATCCTCCAGAGGTCGCTGAGGGTGGGATTTTCCAGATGGATCTCAATTGAATTTGTCCTGTGTGACTTTCTCAACCAAAGAAAAACACTGGAAAATTATCCCTCATGGATTTTATCGGCCGTATCCCACCCCGTGCCGGCACGAAATCCCAAAGGCTGGGGCTGGCATGTTTTAATCTCCTGGTCAGCCAGGATCTGATACAGGGCTGTTTTCCTTTCATCTGAGGCTGGGTGACCTCCTGGAAAGTCACCTTCGTGCCACCCCAACAGGAATTCAAAAATGTCCCAGAGTGGGGACACGGTCATGTCCCCATTGTGTCCCATCAAAAATCAGTGGGGTAAAAATGCTGCTTTCTCTATTCAGCCAAAGATTTCACANAAAAAAGAAGAAAATAAAGGCAAAAATATCAAAATTTTATCAAAATACCAGCTTAAATAGATAAAAGTCAGAACACAACCTGTGGGGAAAAACCCCACAGAGGTATGTTGTGAGAAACTCCCAAGTTAGAACTTTAAAGGGGGGGGGAAAAGGAAAATAAAGGCAAAAATTTCAAAAATTTATCAAAATACCAGCTTAAACAGATCAAAGTCAGAATACAACCTGTGGGAACAGAGCAGTTAAATGGTGGCTGCAGTCCCGTTGGAGTGATGGATGTGGTTTTGGCAGAGTGGTGATCCCGATGAAGGGTCTGGTCCATCTCCAGAAGTCTCGTGGTGGTTCTTGAGATCTTTTCCTCTGGGAATCCAGTGCAAGTAATGCCCCGTAGCGTTCCAAGCTTAATTCCAGGTGGGAATTTTCAATTCCTCCCCTCTGGGTAGGGCATTTCTCAGTGGGATAATGGAATTCCAGGAGTCATTCCTTGGTGGCCCATTAGTGGAGAAGATAAAGAATCCTGCCCCACCTTATCTGAACAGCTCATGGAGATGGTGATAGAAAACAGAACTTTTTGATTAATAATCCAAAATTTAACTCCTTTTCCCACAATGAGCAGGAGCCCTGGTGGGGAGAAATGCAAAAATGTAAGACAGGGAATGGAGTTCCCGGTAAAGCTTTTGGTATCCCAAAAAAAGGGTTTTATCTCAAAGAAAAAGCTTTATATCTCTAAAAACTCCCTTTTTATCTCCGGAAAACCCTTTTTATCTAAAAAAATCCTTTTTATCTAAAAAAAATTTGCTTTTTATCTCCAAAAAGCTGCCCTGGATTTGGGTTTAGTTTAGGATAATGACTGGGATACCACAGCATGGAATTCCCATGGATCTTACCCTGGAAACAAAAACTGCTCCAAAACCCAGGTCGAGGTTCTTGATGCTTTGGGTCATATCTTCCTTTTCTCAGACATGATTGTTGCTGGTAATGAATAATTGCCTTTTAGCTGACTGTGGAGGTAAATTCTGTATTTACAGACACAAAAACCCGCTCCAAAATCGAGATCTCTGGTGCCTGTCTCCTTTAGGCCTGGGACTTACAACATAGACCAGCCTTTGAACAAGAAAGTCACTTGGCCGATGAAATTTGGGGCTCCTGACTGGGCTGCAGTGCCACCCCCACCCCAGAGGATGGTGAAGATGGAGGTCCAGAAGGTAAGGACAGGGATGATGGGATGTCATTCCTGCCTGAAAACTTCTGGGACAGGAAATTTCCTTTTTATTTCCCATTTTCGTTATGTTCTGTTATCCTCTTCTGCTTCTGAGAGAGGAAATTTCCTTTTTATTTCCCATTTTCGTTACGTTCTGTTATCCTCTCCTGCTTCTGAGAGAGGAAATTTCCTTTTTACTTCATATTTTCACTATATTTCATCATCCTCTTCTGCCTCAAAGCTTCTGAGAGAGGAAATTTCCCTTTTGCTTCCCATTTCCCCTGGTTTTTCATCCTCTCCTGCTTCTGAGAGAGGAAATTTCCTTTTTACTTTCTATTTGCACCGTGTTTCGTTATTCTTTCTTGCCTGAGAGATAAAATTTCCTTTTTACTTCCCATTTTCATTATGTTTTGTTATCCTCTGCTGCTTCTGAGAGAGGAAATTTCCTTTTCCCTTCGTATTTTCACTATTTTTTGGTGTCTTTTCCTGCCTGAGGCACAAGATACAAAGTGATTTTCTCTCAGAAAATGCCTGTTTACAAAAAACCCTTTTATTTAGGAATTTCCTTTGGAAGTTTCCACGCCTAGAGGGAGTAAAGCAGGGCCTCCCTGTGGGGCTGTGCTGGAAAGAAAATCTCATTTAAAGCACAGATTTAAGTCTCACACCTTCCTTTTCTGGAGCATTGTCATTGTTATTCATGAAAAAATTGATTTTTTTAGTTGACTATGGATAAAAACTTCCGGAAAAATCAGGGAAGACAGGCCTACCTGAAGATGTACTACAGCTGAGGAGCCACATCCTTCTGCCTTTGGAGATACTCACCTGCATCTACAGCCTTAATAAATAAAAAAATAAATAAAAAAAAAATCCCCTCTCTCCCTGATCCTTTTGTGGGGGGAAGGGAACAGTTGTGGGGGCTCGGAAACAACAACCCCTCAGCTCATCTCCCTCCTTCCATGAATTTTCTCACTTTTCCCCCAAATTCCAGCCCTTCCTGAGGCAGGAAAGGAGCGAAACAACCACAGCCAGAGGGCAGCTCCTCCATTTCCTCAGTGCCAACAATAAACATCTCCATTTTCCCCTCAACTTTCCCTGGTGTTCCCTCACAGCTTTCTCCTCATCTCCGGGCTGGCTCAGCGGGTTCCTCCATAACCAGAGGAAAAATGAGGATTTTGAGGTGTTTTTTGGTACCCTCTGAGAGTGTTTAATGGCTTTGTGCCTAAAATAATATCTTAAAAATACCTCAAGAGAAGCCGGTTTGGGATAGGCCTCACCAGGCCCCACCAGGTGGATTTTTGCATTTTGGCTCCCTTGCTGCTGATACAAAAATATTCTCAAATAAGAAACGAGAAAAAATGTTGCTAATCGAGAATCTGGCCACAAAAATAAACATGACCCGAAACAGAGAGTTCCTGGTGTCAGGGCAGCTGTTTCCTGCCCTCAGACTTTGGAGGTTTTTGTGTTTCCCAACCCTCACATACAAATAAGTCTGATCCCAAATCCCAGGGGAAAATTTGGAAAAGCAAAATCCCTCTGGGTGTAATTCCTGCTCCATTCCTCTTCCAATTTCCTGTCATTATTTCTATTTTTCTGTAGCAAATTTCACCTGCAGCCCAAATTTTAGCCATAAAACCAACATTTATTCTTCCAATTCCCACTTTCAGCAGCTCTCACAGCTGTGCAACAGCTGCTCCTGGCCTGAGTTTTTAGGTCACATCTGTCCCTTTTTGGTACAAGATTTTAAATGAGGGAATTTGGCTCCCTGAAATTTTTCTTGTCCTAAAATTTTTACGTTTTAGGTTTTTTAAGGCCTCACTTTTGTAATCTTGGCTGACATTGCGGTTCACCTCCACCTTATTTTTTCCAATCAGAAAAAAAATGATATATGAGGTGTATCCCCACTCCAGAAACATGAAGGACTCAGTTTTGCTCGTAGGAGATAAAATTTCTTTTATTATGAACATAAAAATTACAGTTTTCAGTCCACTTTTTTTTTCCCCTACCCAGCGAGGGATTTTATTCTCCTTGCAGACAACAAAAAGAAGTAAAAAAAGATAAACCTTTCAGATATATACAAACATATACAGGGTGTGTCTGTACATTTGTCATTCTATACAAAGCAAGGCACCAGCAGAAGTGACAATGGCACACACAGGGGGGGTTTTAATTTCAGATTTTTTTTGGTAGCAACATCACCGTTTTCATTGAAAAAAAGAATTTATTTTTATTTTCCTCCTCCCTGAGTGATGAGGGAAGAGGGAGGATCCTTTTAACTGCATGGTGGAGAACTTGGGAGCCCAAACCACAGGAATCCTTTCTCAAGGCAATTTAACCCATATTTTCCTAAGAAAATGCTGAGGAAAAATGAAAGCAAAGCCCTCCAGAACCTGCCAATAATGACAACGCTCCCATAAAAATAATGGGGTAAAATAAAGGAAAAAATATCAACTTTTGCTGATAAAACCACCCATTTGAGAGCAGCTAAAATGCAAGAAGTGTGATCAGTGCTGCCATCAGCACAGCTCTGCTTCATTTTCCAGCTTCCAAAACAAATGGGGAAGGTGGGGACTCTCCAAGGACTCGAGCTGAGTGGAAAACAATGAACTGAAACGGAGCTGAAGCAGCTGGGACATGAAAAGGATCTCAGAGCAGGGCAGGGTAAACACCAGCAGCACACTTGAGAGATTTTCAATCCCTAGCGCAGCTGCAAAGTGGGAATGAAACGTCCTCAGAGCTCGGTATTTACACTTCACTCCCTCAGACACCTCCAGGTTATGAAAGAAAAGCTTTGTTTGCTTTTACCTGCCAAGAAGGCAAAGGGAGGAACCTTCCCGGGAGTTTTGTGTCTTTTTTAAGATACATTTTTTAGATTTCAGGGCTGGTGGAAGGTTCTTTTCCAGCTTGCTGGTATGAACACACTGAGATGCCTTTGTGTTCTGATGGGAAGTGGGAGCAGGAAAATCCCTGTGTCCTCCAAATCCACCCTCTGTGTCCTTCAGCTCCAATCCCTGTGTCCTCCAAATCCAATCCCTATGTCCCTATGTCCTTCAATTCCAACCCGTGTCCCACAGTGGGAGCAGGAAAATCCTTCTGTCCTGCAAATCTAACCCAGGTGTCCTCTAAATCCAAGCCCTGTGTCCTTCAGCTCCAAGTCCTGTGTCCTCGAGCAGGACAAAGAAAATCCTGTGTCCAAAATCCACCCTTGTGTCCTTCAGCTCCAATCCCTCCCATCAATCCCGGTGTCCTCCAAAATCCCAAACCCCTGTTCCTCAATTCCAACCCCTGTGTCCCAACAGTGGGAGCAGGAAAATCCCAATGCCCAAATCCAACCCCTGTGTCCTAATTCCAACCCACTGTGTCCTTCAGCTCCAGTCCTGTTCAGAGCAAGACAGGGAAAATCCATCCGTGTGTCCTCCAAATCCATCCTGCCTCAACACCTCTGTGTCCTTCAGCTCCATCCCCTGTGCCCGTCCAAATCCCAATCCTTTGCACCCTCCAATCAACCCTCTGTCCTTCAATTCCAACCCCTGTGTCCCACAGCGGGAGCAGGAAAATCCTTGTGTCCTCCAAATCCAACCCCAGTGTCCTTCAGCTCCATGTCCTGTGTCTCACAGCAGAACCAGGAAAATCCTGGTATCTTCCAAATCCAATCCCTATGTCCTTCAATTCCAACACCTGTGTCCCACAGTGGGAGCAGGAAAATCCCAGTGTCTTCCAAATCCAACCCCTGTGTCTTCTAATTCCAACCCCTGTGTCCTTCAGCTCCATGTCATGTGTCCCACAGCAGAACCAGGAAAATCCTGGTATCTTCCAAATCCAATCCCTATGTCCTTCAAATCCAACCCCTCTGTCCTTCAATTCCAGCCCGTGTCCCACAGTGGGAGCAGGAAAATCTTGGTATTTTCCAAATTCCGTGTGTCCTCTAAATCCAAGCCCTGGGTCATTCAGCTCCAAGTCCTGTGTCCCACAGTGGGAGCAGGAAAATTCCTGTGTTCTCCAAATCCAAGCCCTGTGTCCTCCAAATCCAACCCCCGTGTCCTCCAGTTCCACCCCGTGTCCTTCAGCCCCAAGCCCTGCATCCCTCAGCTCTCTTG
Organism: Malurus cyaneus samueli; assembly: GCA_009741485.1. Lineage (NCBI taxonomy): Eukaryota > Metazoa > Chordata > Aves > Passeriformes > Maluridae > Malurus > Malurus cyaneus. Next base: position 9,185 of record VKON01001055.1, on the reverse strand, counting down.
ACAGCAAATTCCCATCCCCAAAATCCCCCAGGCTGCTCCCAGGAGATTTTCCTGGCCCATCCCAGCGAGCAGAGGGAAGAGGGAGCTCAGGAAAGCGGGACGGGAGCCAAGTTTCCTGTGCACAGAGATCCTTCCTCAGCTGGTTTGGCCTCTCCTGACTGATCCCTCTGCATTTCTCGTGGAGCAGCCCAAGGGATTTGGGGTGCCCTGCTCATTTCTTGCGGCGGATTTTGGGTTTTTTCACGGGTCGCAGGTAGGGGTTGTCGATGACGTTCTCCTCGCCGTTCCTGCTGCCTGCCAGGGAGCTGCTCTGCTGCAGCACCGACGTGTTCTCCTTCTCAGCTCCCGAATCCTCCTGCCACGGCCACAAACAAGAAAAAAAAAACCCCAAGTGAGGCTTAGAAATCCTTCTGCTTGCAGAAGGTGTGGCTGCTGCAGTGCTGAGGCCAGGCTGGAGCAGCCTGGGATTGGGGAAGGTGTCCCTGTCTTTGGGAAAAGGTTTTTAGGGTCCCTCTGACCCCAAAGCATTCCAGGATTCCAGGTTCAAAGCACAGAACCTGTGAGCAGGAGGGAAAATCAACAACCAAGACAAACAGCAGCACACGAGGACCTGCACAAAGGTAAGGCCTCGACTTCTAACATGAGAAAATCCCTTGGGAAACTGCAGAACCCGGGGAGAACCCTCTTCCCTGGCACTGAAATTCAGGATGTATTGAAAGCTCCAGCTCCAGCCTCGTGCTGCACTCAGATTTGCAGGGAGATGGAGAGCCGGGACAATGCTCAGTTCCATTTCCCAGGAAACAGAGGCAGGTTTTCCCAAGCTGAAGAGCCACAACCACATTCAGTTCCATTTCCCATTTCCCAGGATGCAGAGCTAGGTTTTCCAAGCTGGGGAACCCTGACAATATTCAGTTCCATTTCCCAGGATGCAGAGCCACAATTCCAAGCTCAACAACCCTGACAATGTTCAGTTCCATTTCCCATTTCCCAGGAAACAAAGCCAGGCTTTCCTAAGCTCAAGAACCCTGACAATGTTCAGTTCTGTTTCCAATTCCTCATGAAACAAAGCCAGGTTTTCCTAATCTAAAGAATCCTGTAATCTGTATTATTTTCCCAGCCCATCCCAAGCTGAACAATCTTGACAATATTCAGTTCCATTTCCCATTTCCAAGAGGCAGAGCCAGGTTTCCAAAACTGAAGAACCCTTGACAATGTTCAGCTTCCATTCCCATCTTCCAGGAAACAAAGCCAGGGTTCTTCCTAAAGCTCAAGAACCCTGACAATGTTCAGTTCTGTTTCCCATTTCCCAGGATGCAGAGCCAAAATTCCAAGCTCAACAACCCTGAGAATGTTTAATTCCATTTCCCATTTCCAGGAAACAGAGCCAGGTTTCCAAAACTGAAGAACCCTGACAGTGTTCGTATAACATTTCCCACTTCCCAGGAGCAAAGCAGGTTTTCTAAGCTCAAGAACCCTGACAATGTTCAGTTCCATTTCCCATTTCCCATGAAACAGAGCCAGGTTTCCAAAACTGAACAACCCTGACAGTGTTCTATTCCATTTCCCATTTCCCAGGAAACAAAGCCAGGTTTTCCTAAGCTCAAGAACCCTGACAATGTTCAGTTCCATTTCCCATTTCCCATGAAACAGAGCCAGGTTTCCAAAACTGAACAACCCTTGACAGTTGTTCTATTTCCATTTCCCATTTCCCAGGAAACAAAAGCCAGGTTTTCCTTAAGCTGCAAAACCCTCAATGTTCCCAATTCCTATTCCCATTTCCCAGAGAAGACAATTATCCAACAATTCCAAGCTGCAGGAATGAACCCCAGGAGCATCCCCAGGTGTCCCATGGTGGCCCTACCGTGCTCATGTGCAGCGGGAGGTTCTCAGTGTCCGTCTGCTCATCCTGCTCCGAGGAATCCGTCTCCTCCATCTGCTGCATTTCCAGCTCGGAGGGGAGCAGAGCAGTCAGGTAGGGGCCACAGAAGTGAAAGCACTGGCAGCGATTCAACTGCGGGTCAGAGAAAAAAGGAGCATCAGAGTCAGCAGTGAGCTGGGAGAAAATTCCTACAAAAGTTACAGAGATCAAATGTTTTGCTGGGTCTGGGTTTGCACACACTCTTCCTTTTCCTGCTGCTCCCAAGGATCAGGAAAGAAATCCACTGGCCCTAAATGATGGAATTCTCTGCTTCCCAGTTTTCTGAGGCTCTGTTCCCAGCTGAGGACACAGCAGTGTTCCAACACAAAAAATCCTTCCTGATTGCCACCATAAAATCTTAATTATCTGGGAATTTCCCTTAAATGAAGCCGTGCTGTCAGTGAGCCTTGGGAAAGTGGGAATTCTCACCACTGCTCTGCAGGCAGAGAAACAGGAAAACTTCCAGCAGTAAGAAAATGAGAGAAGAAATTCCTTGGTCAAGATAAAGGGGACAGGCCAGGATTGGGATGAACTTTTGATTTAGCAGAAAAATGTCAGGGCAAAGAAATTCCTTGATCAGGGTAAACGGGATGGGCCAGGATTGGGATGAACTTTGGACTTAGCTCCTCTCAACCTCCTCCACCAGCAGGAAAATGTCAGGGAGAAGAAATTCCTTGGTCAGGGTACAGAAGATGCTCCAGGATTGGATGAGCTTTGGATTTAGCAGAAAAATGTCAGGGAAAAGAAATTCCTTAATCAGGGTAAAGGGGATGGGCCAGGATTGGGATCAGCTTTGGATTTAGCAGAAAAATGTCAGGGAGAAGAAATTCCTTGGTCAGATTACAGAAGATGGGCCAGGATTGGGATGAACTTTGGATTTAGCCCCTCTCAACCTTCTCCACCAGAAGGAAAATGTCAGGGAAAAGAAATTCCTTGTTCAGGGTAAAGGAGACGGGCCAGAATTGGGATGAGCTTTGGATTTAGCCCCTCTCAACCTTCTCCACAGCAAAAAAAAGAGAACTTCAGGAGCCACCTTCTGGTTTCCCTCCCCATTTCAAACCCCAAATCCCACCTTTCCCAGCGCCTCAGCAAAGCAAACCCCACAGGACGATTCCCAAACCCTAAAAAAAGGAAAACAGGGATGCAAAGGCACGGAATCACTGACATGGGAATGTGCTGACATCATCCTTGAAGAGGCTCTGGGTCTCTCCTGTCTTGGCCATGAAGCGGGTCAGGGCCCTCTCCACATCTCTCCGTTGGGAAGCCGCCTTTTCCCGCAGCACCTGGTAATCGGACACCGGCTCCCGGTAGGTCTGGAGAGGGGAAAACAGGGATGGAACAGCTCCATTTGCCAAAAGCACCAAGGATGGAGGAGCTGCAGGCTCTGCTCTTCAGGATCCAAAGGGATTTGGGGAGTTGAAGAGGTCCAGCAGGTAGAAATGGAGGGATTTGGTGATGGGAAGGGTCTGGGTGCAGGTAATGGGGTGGGCCAGGGAGTGGATAATGGGATGGGTTTGGGAGCAGATAATGGGGTGGGCCAGGGATTCTCCACTAGGAAGGGTTTGGGAGGAAATAATGGGACAGGGCAGGGAGTGGACAATGGGATGGGCCAAGGAGTGGATAATGGGATGGGTCAGGGATTCTGCACTGGAAAGTGTTTGGGATTGGAAAATGGGATGGGCCAGGGAGTGGATAATGGGATGGATTTGGAGAGTAATACGGATGGGCGGGATTCTGAATTGGGGGTCTGGTTGTGGATTTGCCAGAGTCTGAACTGGCGAAGATTTTGGGAGCAAGTAATGGATGGGCAGGGGAAGATAATTGTCGTTCGGGATGGGCAAGGGATTCTGACTGGGAATACGGTCTGGGATGGGTAAAATGGGATGGCCAGGAGCATGATAATGGGAAGGACCTCATCCCAAGGCATGCCGACAAACCTCAAATGCAGTAATATTTTAAGCCAGGAAAAACAATAGTTTGGATAAACGGCAGCAGCGCTGCAATTAAAAACACTACTCCTGGAGTTCTGGACTTCAAACGGATCCCAAAAAAAAACCAGCACAAAATCAGCCCAGATCCATGGGATTCTGACCAATTTCTTGATGGCATGGGTGACCATAACCCACAAACAAGGAATGCATTAAGGCAGGAGAAACACTTTGGATAAAAGGTCTCAGCACTGCAATAAAACCACCTCATTCCTGGACTTCCAAAAGACCCCAAAAAGCATAAAAATGTTGTTTTCACTCACGGGTGTCTTGATGTAAGTGTGAGGATCAGGGAACTCCGGGAAATGGCCGGGAATGTGGGGTGGGTGAGGCTTGTTCTGCCCGGCTGTCAGCGCTTTGGGAGTCACGGGCTGGTTTGTCACTGGAGCTGCAGTGGGAAACATGGAAAACAGAAACATGGGAACGGACAATGGAACAGGGGAAACCATGGGAACAGGGAAACATGGGAAAAACATGGGGAGAGGGAAACATGGGGAAACATGGGGGAAATGGGGCATGGAAACGGGGGAACATGGGAACATGTGGGAAACTGGGGAACATGGAAACACAAGAAACAGGAACCATGGGAAGCAGGGAAAAGAACATGGGAAACATGGAACGAACATGGGAAAACATGGGGAAACATGGGAAACATGGAAAACATGGGGAAATGGGAAAAACAGGGGAACATGGGAAACATGAGAAAATGTGGAAAAATTGCAGGAAAACATGGGAAAACACAGGAAAATGCAGGAAAATATGGGAACACATGGGAATCAGGGAGTTCCTCCTGCCCAGGGTCACCCCAAAGTTCTGCTGCTGAGCTGAGACCCCCTCCCAGACCCCATCCAGGGATTGGGATCGGCATCCCAGAAGGGAAAAGAATCCCTTGGCCCCTCTGTCCTGCAAAAAAACCACCCAGAGTGACCGAGGGTCCCTTCTCCTCCTGCAATGTCATCACAGGAGCCTCAAATTTTTGGAATGATCCCTCAGAAAGCTCATCAGGAGCTCTCAGGCAGACAGCAGAGAGGAATTCCAAATTATTCCCAGCTCCTTGCAGTCCAGGAAGGGTTCCCCACGTACGGGCAGTGATCACCATCCTCTGGGAACGCTTGGCATAGGCGGGAAGAGTCTCCACATTGAACCCTAAAACATGAAAGAAAAACAGGAATCACGTGGAGAATTTATCCTGTCAAAATTCCCCTCTCTCCAGAATTTTTCTGAGGGTTCTGAATGATAGGAGAAGGAAAATTGAGCAGTGGGCACCACCCAAATTCCAGATTCAAAGATTTCCCGATCCAAAGGAAATGGAATGAGGGGGAAGAGGGAGCTGCTCACCCATTTCCACGAGGGTCACCACGATGTCCGAGAGCGTGGGCTGGGTCCTGGCTGTGTGCTCGCAGTAGGATTTGGCACTCCTCCCAATTTCCGAAATATCTGTGGGATAAAACCACCCTCTGTTCAATTCTCACAGCTTCAGGGATGGGGAATTTTCAAGGAATTTATATAGGAATGAAAAAGAGCTCCTGAGATGGAGCATTCTGCAGGCTCGGTGTTTAAAATTAAATCCTTGATGGGGGCACCAAAGATTAGAAAATTGAAGACAAAACCGTGAAGGCAAAAGGCAAAACTGCATCTAAACGTGAAAAATAAACCCAGAAATGATAATTTTTTTATTTCAGAACAAGCTGTAGGTGAGGTTTTTCAACACCCACAGAGGAAGAAGCAGAGCTGCTCCAAGAGGGACTTTGCAAATTGAATATTTGGAATTTTTCTCTGTTTATTCCAGAAATATCTGCAGCTCCTGGGAGTATCTAATGAGCAATCACTGAGTAGGATAAATAAGGATTCCTGAGCTGGGAGAAACAGAAACCCACGGAAATTTGCTCTTACTCTCCTATTTTTCATTTAACAACAACAAAACCGGGATCAGACCCCTCTGAAAACACAAAAAAAAAAAATCCTTGGATGAGCAAAACTGGGGGCACTCACAGCTCTGGATCATCTCGGTGAGCGTCTCCACCGCGGCTTTCTCGGCGCTCTCGAAGCCGGCCTCGGTGAGCAGGGAGCTGACCACAACCTGCAGCGTCCGGCGCCGGGCAAGGTGGTAATTGTCAGCAGGGGTGCCCGCCTGCTTGCTGCCCGCCCGCTGGAATTTTGGGAATGGGAGTTAGGAGAGGGGGAAAGGCAGCTGGGTGTGCCAGGGAGAGGGGAGAGTGAAAGGGGGTGGATGGGAGTGGAGAGAAAGGGCATGGGATGGGATGGGATGGGATCCATGGGATGGGATGGGATTCATGGGACGAGATGGAATGGGATGGGATGGGATCCATGGGATGGGATGGAATGGGATTCATGGGACGAGACAGGATGGAATGGAATCCATGGGATGGGTTCAAAGGGATGGGATCCATGGGATGGGATGGGATGGATGGGATGGGATCCATGGGGAAGGGTGGGATCCAAATTGGGATGGGATGAGATGAAGGGGATGGGATGGGATGGGATTCATGGTACAAGATGGGATGGAATGGAATCCATGGGATGGGATGGGATCCATGGGAACGAATGGGATGGGATGGGAAATCCATGGGATGGGATGGAATGGGATGGGGATGGATCCATGGGATGGGATGGAATGGTGAATTCATGGGGACAGAGACAGGATGGAATGGAAATCCATGGATGGGTTCCAAAGGATGGGATCCATGGGATGGGACGGATGCGATGGGATGGGGATCAGATCAGATCCATGGGATGGGATGGGATGGGATGGGATGGGGATCAGTGGATGGGATGGGATGGGATATGGGATGGATCAGTGGGATGGGATGGGATGGGATGGGATCCAGGGATGGGAATCAGTGGGAATGGGATGGGATGGGATCAGTTGGGATGGGATGGGAATCCATGGGATGGACGTGAGACGGGACGGGATGGGATGGGATGGGATGGGATGGGATGGGATGGGATGGGATGGGATGGGATGGATGGGATGGAATGGGATGGGACGGGACGGGATGGGATGGAGGGATGGGATGGGATGGGATCCATGGGAGGATGGGATGGGAATGGGATGGGAGAGATGGGAATGGGATGGGATGGGATGGGATGGAGATGGGATGGATGAATGGGATGGGATGGGATCCATGGGATGGGATGGGATGGGATGGGACGGGAAGGATGGGATGGACGGGAGACGGACGGATGGATGGAGGGATGGGATTGGGATGGGATTGGGGATTGGATGTGGGATGGAATGGGAATGGGATGGGATGGGATGGGATGGGATGGGATTGGGATGGGATGGATCCATGGGATGGGATCCATGGGATGGGATGGGATGGATGGATGGGATGGAATGGGATGGGATGGGATGGGATGGGATGGGATTTGGGATGGGATGGGATGGGATGGGAATTGGAATGGGATGGGATGGGATGGGATGGATGGGATATGGATGGATGGGATGGGATGGGATGGGATGGGAATGGGATGGGATGGATGGATGGGATATGGATGGGATGGATGGAGGATGGGGATGGGATGGGATGGGATCATGTGGAATGGATGGGAGGGATGGGAAGGGATGGGAAGGGAGGGATGGGAGATGGGATGGATGGATGGGATGGATGGATGGGAGAGGAACCAGCGACTGAGAAAGGTCTGGGAACAAGTAGTGGGAAGGGAGGTGGAAGGGACATGCAGCAGAGACCAGGAAGGGTCCAGGAGCAGATAATGGGAACGGTTTGGGAGCACATTATGGGTTAGGACTAGGAACAGGTACCGGAAAAGATCAGGGAGCAGGGAATGGGAAGCAGGTAATGGGATGGGCCAGGGAGTGGTAGAAGGGACACTGGGCAGGGATTGGGAAAGGTCACAAAGCAAGGACTGGGAAAGGTCACAGAGGAGATGGATGGGGCACGGAACAAGGAGTGGGAAAGGTCTGGGAGAGGGAACCAGGAGAACACATGGAGCAGGCAATGAATGGGAAGGGTCAGCGAGCAGATACTGAGAAGAGTCTGGTAATGGATAATAGGAAGGGTCTGGGAGGACGTGGACACACATTGATACACCTGTACACCCCGTTATCTACACACATATGTCTAAATATACGCACTAATATATACACATATACATATATATATTTACACACACGCCCCTATAGAACATCCCCGGGCGCCTTTGGGACGCGGCCCCTTTAAGGACCACCCGCGCCACGCGCCGCTACCGCCCCTCGCCGACCAATCCCAGCGCACCCCGGGGATGAACCGCCGTTACCGTGCCGGAGCCCCCGGACGCTGTGTCAGCCATCTTGGAGCCATATGGAGCTGTGCGCATGCGCCAAGTAAGGCGGGGCAGGGGGGCGGAAGCGTGAGGCATTATGGGAGTTGTAGTATTGTTGGGGTTTGACGCGTGGCATTGTGGGAGTTGTAGTGCGGGCGGGGGAGGAACAACATCTGGATCCGCCCCCTCTCATCTCCCCGGGCACATCTGGATCCCGAGAGATGAGATTTACGGTCCCGTCCATCCCAAACCGTTCTGGGATTCCACAGGACACAGGGACTTTACCAAGTCGGCAAAGTCTCCATTGACATTGTGATTTATGACATCCCTGGAGCTCGATAATTCCTTGCACCATGGATGTACCGGATCCACTGATTAACTCTCCTTTCCGGCTGATTAGTCTCAAAAGAACACTTGAGAAAATCACGATTTATCCCCCATTTCGCAAAGAGCCCAGATCTAAACCCCCTTCCACGGCATCGCGCTCCCACTTGGAAATGATTTACTAAAAAAGTCATTTTTACCCCTCGAAAAGCCCCGTCACCATGGCAGCCCCGAGGGTTTCCTGCTGTGCTACCGAGATCAAAGCTCTGCTGTCCCCAAAGCGCTCGGGGAGGATGGGACAGGAAACCACGGGGCTGCAGCTGCCACCTCTGCCTTCGAGAACCAATTGCTGAGTTCGAGAGGGGGAAAAAAGAGATGTAAACAACAGCTGCCACACCGGGAATTAAAGGTCTTGGGGCTGGCTCCTGCGTGCTGCTGGGTTTCAGCTGCAAAATCCATGAAAAAGCAGGGAAACGTGGAGGTGCAGCGGGATTGTTCCGAGCTGAGGCAAAGGAAACTTCTGGAACAGCAAAGGTAGGAGGCAAAGGGGTTGCTGGGCTGGCATCTCCTGCCTGGTGTGCTTGGGGACAACACTGTCACTAATTTTGCACCAATATACAACAAAAAACTCTCCAAACAGGTTTAATGGTCAGAATCGAGGCATGTCTTGT
>VKON01001048.1:8475-29387 GCA_009741485.1 Malurus cyaneus samueli | reverse complement strand
CGTGCTGGGGTTGGATGTTCAAAGCTAAGGTTCCCTCACCCACCACGCTCTGATGCTACCTGGAGCAAATGTATTGCTCTCATTACTCAGCGCGCCGTATAGGAAACCTGAATGCCCTGGATCCTGGAATAATTACAAATTGGCCGAAATGAAAACTTGTCTCCGATGAAGAGGACAAGAACAAGTGACACGTGCTAAGGAGCTCCACTGTACAACAACGCCAGCAAGAAAAGAGCTACGCTTTCTTCACTGATGGCTCCTGTCGCATTGTCGGGACGAACCGAAAGTGGAAAGCAGCTATGAGCCCACACGACAGGTGCACAGGCCACAGAAGAAGATGGATCAGTCAATTTGCTGAACTCAAAGCACATCAGCTGGCCTTGGACATTGCTGGGAAAGTGACAAAGCTCTACTTTACAGATTCATGGATGGTGCCAATGCGCTGTGGGGATGGCTGGACAGATGGAAAAAGGCCAATTGGACGTAGAGGAAAACCGATTTGGGCTGCTGAAGGAGTGAAAGACATTGCTGCCCGGGTCAGAAGCTACCCGTGAAAGTCCACCATGTAGATGCCCATGTCCCCAAGAGTCGGGCTAATGAGGAGCACCAGAACACAGAGCAGGTAGATCAGGCCGCAAAGATAGAGGTGTGCCAGATGACCTGGATTGGCAACACAAAGTGAGTTGTTCCTAGCTCGATGGGCCCATGATGCCTCAGGCCCAAGGGCAGAGATGCACATATATAAGTGGGCACGAGACCGAGGGTGGATCTAACCATGGATAGTATCTCCCAGGTTATCCATGACTGTGAGACATGCGCTGCCATCAAGCAGGCCAAACGGGTGAAGCCCCTGTGGTATGGGGGAAGATGGGACAATATAAGTAAGGAGAGGCCTGGCAGGTTGATAACATCACACTGCCCCAGACCCGTCATGGCAAGCGCTATGTACTCAAATGGTAGAAGCCACCACTGAGTGGTTTGGAGACCTACCCTGTACCTCATGCCACTGTCCGTAGCACCATCCTGGGCCTGAAACACAGGTCCTTTGGAAGCATGGTACCCCAGAAGAATTGAGTCTGACAAGGACTTATTTCAAGAACAGCCTTATAAACACCTGGGCAAAAACATGCATTGAGTGTGTACCATATCCTTACCAGCACCTGCTGCTGCAAGTAAAACAGTGCAAGACTCCTAAAACCACCTTAAAGCACTAGTGAAGGTACTTTCAAAAACTGGGAAAAAAGCACTAGCAAAAGCCATGTATAACACTCGAGGTCCACCAACCGAGCAGGCCCTGCCAATCTGAACCCCTGTATACAGTAGATGGAGACAGGTCCAAGCAGTACATCTCAAAGGTCTTTTAGGAAAGAATGTGTGGATTAATCCTGCCTCGAGCAAAGACAAACCCATCCGTGGGTTGCTTTTGCTCAAGGCCGGTCAGTTGGTGGGTAATGCAGAGGAAGAAAACCTGTACCTCAGGGGATTTGATTTTGAGTGAAAACCCATGTAATGTTGGATGACTATGATTAATGTCTGCTGTATGTCACTGCCCTATTTTGTTTATGTATATATATGTCTGTTCTTTAGAGTTAGAATGTTATTAGTTGGGCTTAAAAGCCAACGATATGAATAAGGGGTGGAATGTCTTGGGTTTATTTTGTGCCAATTTTGTTCTGTTGTCCTTTTCCGTTGGCATATACCCCAAAAGATGTTTGTATCTTTAAATGTAACCCGGAAGAAGGAGCAGGGGCTGCTGGGAGCAGCGCGGGCGTTTAAAAAGCCAGCGCTCCACACATTCGGGCTTTTTTCCAGCTCAGCTCTCACTCAGCTTCTCGCCGTGGGAGTCCTTCTGATCGCGGAGTGCAGTGCATTTACATTGTTACAGTTTCGGCTGGCTCAGGTTTGTTAGCTTCGGCAGCTCTCTCAGAGACCCCCCTCTGCGTCTCCTGCGATCCTCCTCCAGCTAGGAGAAAAGCCGCGCGGCTTCATCTCGTCCGGGATTCCAGAAGCGAACCGGGCTGGCAGCAGGAACACACCCAAGCCCTGTATCCTCCACAGGAAGAAAGGACTGTGGTACAGGTTTTGGGTTTCTTTTCGCCACTGTTACGGGAAAGGACGTGAGTTTTTTTTTTTTTGGGTTTTTTTTTTTTTTTCCTTTTGTTTCTTTTTCCCGGGGACAGAAGGCACCATCTTGTCTGCGCCGCGTGGCGAGGTTTTTTTTTTTTAATATCTGATGGTTGCTTTTATCTGTGTCCTGTGCACTGTTTGTGTTTATAAATTACTTTTTTTTTTTTTTCTCTTCACTTTTTTGCCCAGTCTATTTCTTGTTGGTGGGGAAAAATTATCAAATTTATTTTTCATTTCAGAGGAACGTTTTCTCTGTAACGTTTTTCTTGAAAACATTTGTCCCAAAACCAGACATCAGCATATTACTCCAGTCAGGAATTTTATGCCTTACCCTGAAGGAGGCAGGAAGGGATATACAAAACTGATTCCATATTCATATGAAAATTTAAGTTACATTCAGGGAGTAATCTTTTCCACCCACTGTGACAACCAGAGTGAAGACACAAACATTCTAAAGCAATACTTACAGAAAACTATAAAACATAAGCAAATATTAATCAAAACAAAATTTATTAGATTATCTAGTACCTTAACAATACTAATCAAGATTTTTAATACTATGCAAACAAACTGAAAAATTATAGTCATCCATCCTTTTGGGACCTTTTAGAGAAAATGTTTATTGTCATATTTATACATATTGTTATATCCAACTCTACAAATTTGAAATAGAATACATATACTAACCATTAATGTCAGAACTACAATAATTATGTCAATCAATTTTTTTATGGCCACATTTAAATTTGGAATTCTTGAGGCTATCCAATCAAGTATATCTTCCCCTTGATTTTTTTGTATTTCATGAATGATTTCAGTGTTCTTTCTAATTTCTTCCAAATTAGTCTGTATTCTCAGAGTCTGATCTAAGTATACACAGCAACTGGTGTTGATAACTGTGCACACACCGCCTTTGGATGCCAAAAGCAAATCCAAAACCATTCAATTTTTTTTTAACTGCCTTTGAAAGGCTTGTAGCTTCCTGTTGCAAGACACTGATTGCATCATCAGGCTTTGTTCATTTATGGAGATTTGGGCTGTCTTTCCTTCCAGAAGGAGCATCACTCTAGCTGGAAGAAGACCATTAGAATATATGTTTTGTGTCAGAATTCCCATCATCCGAATACTTTCATGAAATGAGTGGGAAACTGAGAACAAATCCTGCTGTCGTTGTGGTTTGTTACAGTGTCACAGCTTGCATTAGCTTTAGGTGCAAATTTCTCTTCCAAGGGTCAGGTATGTGTGTTATATTAGAAAGACCCTTAGGAAAAAGCAATATTGCTTTATTTTCTCTTACAATTGTTAGTTGCAAGGTTTTGTTGGGATGGCCGACTAATCCAGGTGTAAACAGCCATGCTACAGTATTGAAAACATTGACCTGTAAACATAAAATGTAAACCATATAATAATTGTTATTTTAGAGTTTCTGATTTTGTTGCAGCTTTCAGCTAAGCAGATTCATTGGTTACTGTATTGTCTAGTATGGTTCCTCTGTGTCCAGAACTGGCTTTTTTCACTTATAGGAGCCCAGGAGTCTCTGTCAGTAGCCTTCAAAGCCATGTAGGTAGTCAACACTGCTTCCCACTGCTGCTTAAACAGCTCCTTGTCTTACATCCGGATATACACTAGTCTTTTGTCTAGTGAGGATATACTTAAATATCTAATGTTATTAGAGAAACTAAAACAACAGAACTTAAGAATCATTCACCAAATTGATGCCAATGTTGTGGATGAATTTTCATCTATTTTTGACAGATTATGCAACTTGTTGTTCTAATAAGTTGTAAAGCTGGTTATTTGCGTGAGTTTTGACCCATCCTATGTGGATTTGTTGGGATTGAGCTGTAACAACAACCATTTCCAGTCTTCCTTCTGCCAAACCTCTTTTCCATTCACTTGCCAATTTAACACTTTCCACTGACAAAACCACTGTGTGGCACCAGCCCAGAGTGCATAAGAATCAACATATATTGTCCTTGCTTCCTCCTTTACTGCCAGCAACATAGCTTTTAACTCTCCCACCTGTGCACTTCCCATTCCTTCTTCTACTACCTCCACTCCTGTTTCAGTGCTAAGAGCAACTGCTCTGTACTTCCATTTATCATCAATGCATTTGGCTGAGTGTCCTAGGATGGCTGTATTCCCATCGTCTGCTTATGCCCAGAGTAAAAAAAACAACCCTTCTGTAACTGTACCCTAGCTGCTCTGTTGAGAGCTTATGTTTTCGTTATTCATTTCCCGTTCAAGGGCTCTCCTCCCTGTGCGCTGGATTTCTAGCATGCAGAGGAGCATTTCGGTTTTCACATTCTCTCGGTGTGAGCTACTGCTGGCTGGCTGTGGTGAGGTTCTGCTTGATTTTTTTTCTACTTGCTTTTCTCGTCTGGACATCAGACGATTCCCCGGGGAACAATCTGGGACCCCCTGCAGGGAGCCACTGGAGGACTCGCCCTGGCCCTCTGGGACCTTCCCCCCCGAGGGGGAAAAAGCACGCCCCACCAAAAAAAATGATACTCAACCAGATGTTCTACAGGTTTTCAATGACAATTTGCTTGTTTAAATAAACAGGGGTTTTTAAATTTCCTATAAGGAAATTATTTCCAGGGCCGGTGGGGGAGGAGCTCCTGGAACTTGGAGCATTTGCCCCCCCCCCCCCCCCCCCCCAAATTTGTCCCCTCAAACTAGACACTGAGCCATCAGTGAGCCAGACATCCTTAACTTCAGAATCTGAAGTGAATGCAGAAGCATCCAACATAGTATTAGGTTTATATGTCCATTGTAAAGATAACATGTCTGGAGTCATGTTAATCTGTACGTTTGCAGGTTTTGTTGGTCTTTTAGGGACATCCATTTGATTTCTGACTCCTAAGGTATATGCATCATTATTGTGTACAAGGGTCATTCTATTATAGAAAATCCAGGAACATAATCTTTTTTTTAAAGTTCCCTTTTAGTAGTGGGGGGATCTATAGTATCTAATTTTGTAATTGGTCTGCTACCCACCGGTTCTCAGGAATTTTACCTCCTTAGAGGGATCTTGGTACTTAACTGAAGGCAGCTAACATGTAAACTCCCATCTATTTATGTGCAGTTGCCTGCCGTGTGGCAGTGAGGTTTGCAATATTTGGGACAGCTGCAGTGAATGGTCCCATATTAGCATTAAGCCTTCAATAATCAGTTGATAAAGGACAGCTCCTGTCTGCTTTTTTTTCACCAGCCAAACTGGAGAATTGTAAGCAGAATGCATCTTAAATATGATGCCTTTTGTTCTAAAATTTTAATTATATTAAAACAGATTTTGCAGTGTAACAGATAAACTTTCTCTTAAAGCCAGTCAAATAATTTCGGGTTTTAGTTTTTAAAACTTAAGTTTAGTTTTTCAGCTTCGTAGGAGTAATTAAAGAGTTTTAAGCCAGTGTCAATTAAAATTTCAAAGGTTGCCTGGTGCTACCAGCCAGATAAACTAGGGGTTATCTTATCAGAAGAACCAGTTAAGTGCAGGAATGCACCAGCTGGGCCCCAAAGTTCACCCAGCACTTAAGTCGATTTTTCCCTGCTGTGTTGCAAAGGAATTGGGAGCGGGTTTTTTTTCTCTGTGAAAAGTTTGGGTTTAAATTTGCCGCTTCCTGCTTCCCCCCCCACCAACCTAGAAGGCAGCTCTTGGTATTCCCAAAGGCAAGGCAGTTCTCCATAGTTCATTCATCTCAGGTTGGTTATGTTTAACACTTCTCACCCGTTTTTAGGGGGTTTCTGCATTTTAGTACTTGAGCTTCTTTTGTGATATTTCCACCCCATTTCTCTCACTTTGTTAACTACATCATGTAGGAGCTTTCCCCATACAGGGACTGGTCTCCTTGGGATTTGTGTGTCGTGTAAAGCTTCATTGTGCATTACATCCCTTTTGATTTCATCTCATCTCCCCACCAAACAACTTTTTTTGCATAGTTGGAGTTCCTCTCAGCAAAAGTCTTAATATATTAAGATTCACCTCTGCAGAGATTGGAATATCTCCATCTGTGCGTTTGTGCTTTGCCAGCAAACAGGTGGCTTTTGTAACAGCAGCAGATGTCATAAATTGACTGCATAGGGATCGAGGTAGGTTCCCCTCTCTCCATAATATTTATTCCTCCTGCCCAATATGCAGTTCTGCTGGTTATTTAATGGGGATCATCTGGAGGGTCTAGTCCAAGGTTCAAAAGTACATCCTCACCCCAGAACCTGAAACTCCCCACATTATCCAATAATATCCCATTTCCCCCAGTGAGACAAACTCTCTACAGATATTTATTTTCTGTCTCCCCTGCCCTTCATCCATTTTTTCTTGAAGGTTTGGCAATTGCGGGGAATCCCAGGGAGAAACCAAAGTGGTCCTTTTCCTAGGAGCCAACATTTTGGTGAATATGGTCTTGTTTAAGTTTAAAAAGCTGTTTAAGAACATCACCCAGAGATCTGTCTCAAGGCTGGATAGCTATGAGTGGCAGGGTGTGTGGGACAGTCCAGGCAAGTACCTAGGACAGTGGGTACCTCCAATGTTTTGGAAAATCCCCCTGAACAATTGCAGAATCTGAAAAATCCCCCAGTAAAATATTTGGAAAAAGTGTCCTATCACCCTGGCAATTCCAGAGAGACACAAATCACTGCATTGTGCTGGGGCCTGGCTCAAGCCTATCGAGTTATCTTCAACACTACTCAGTACCCTCTAGAGGAAAATAAGGTCTCTGGATCTGACGACAACATGTCAGGCACTGAAGCTACTCAAACACTCGCAACAGTCACTGCGGCTACACAAACCCCAGTGACAGACACTGAAGCAGAGAGAACCAAACTGTACCAGTAGCAGTTGCCTATGTTGTGAAAGACTGGAAGAACTGTTGGCTCAAAACATTTCAGGCACATGTGTGGGGGAAGGGCAGGTCAGGCCTTGCCCCTGCAAGGCAATGCTCTGCTCCACACACCCCACCCCCTAGAGCCCGTATCCCAGCCTCACAGTGGCTACCAATCACTGGCACACTGTCTTGGTTTGAAAGACAGGTGCCTGCCAAGGAAGGCAGGAACCTCAAAAAGAAGAGATGAGGCATTGCGCCAAGCATCACTCCAGGTCAGCAGCAGACCCTGACAGCAAAAGGGTGGGGGGTGGAAGGAACAGAGGCTTTGGGATGTGTAGTGAAAAGTCTCTGTCAGAGCTCGTGGAATGTTCGTCCTCTGCTGCGCAAAGGAGCCTGGCTGATGGGACCCCCCCCGAACCTTCAGACAATCATATCTACATGGACAGGCCAGGGGTGTCGTGAGCCATTAGGGGCCCCTGCTACGGACACTTATCTATCAACAAGGACCATCTGCTGAAACTACAGAATAGGGGTCACACGCACGCATACCCCAGCAACAATAAACAATCACACTGCATCATGCCTAAAAAGGCAGTCCATGCTAAACAGTATCCTGAAAAGTTCGAATATGCATAATGCCTATGAATAGGCATTAAGCGATGCAATTACGAAATGTATTTAAACAGGTCTCTGGCAATACCAGGTGTGCCTTTGGCAAATAGCCAGGCACCCGGTGCCCCCTCGGGCGGGTGCTGTATCCTTTTGCTTTCTGTCCCCTATTGTCATTTATTAAACTTTTAAATTTTAACAGGAGAGTGAACTTCATATTTCACACAGAGGAGGAGTGGGGAGCATTGCCTCCGGTATATGTTGGAGGTTAGGATTTTTCTGGAGTTTTTTTCTTTTCTTTCTCTTGGAATTTTCTCCCATTTGTTGCCTAAGCGATGGGAATGACCGATACTTAAGAGAGACAAAGGATGTGGCCAAGATGGGGGGAAGGTATGCAGCTGGCTGCAGTCTCTTAAATAGGGGGATTTCTCTTGGGAAGTGCAGAAATACCGTGAGATTTTGGCCAGAGGGTGAGGGGTTGGGCTCGACTCCTTGCTCTCTCTCGTTCTGGGGATCAGAGGTGAGATGGTCGTAGTCTTGGTGCCAGGCTGCTGTTGCTGTGGGGAGAATTCGCTGCCACCAGGGAGTTCCGTCCTTTACTGCTTTTCCTACCGTGGGTGAGCCTTTGCTTGTAAGAGCAGCCATTGAACTGGGACCTTTTCAACACCCGATCTCACTGAAAGTGTGATAAGTTGGTTCATGAAATCGCCGCATGCTTTATTAAAACAGTTTGACAGCCCCAGCATAATTTTGCCCAGTTTGTGACACCTCCATGTATCTGAGGGGGGAGGGGAAGGGAACTGCAAACGTGCAAAGAAGACTCCTGCCTCCCAGTAACCCCGCATGCCAATGGTCGTCATAACAACCGCAAAAGACCCCAATAACAGCACAACGGAGACCAATCAGGATCTCCAGAAACTTCTAGCAACACAACATCAGAGAGGGTATAAAAAGGGGAGCTCAGGCTACGTGCCGCGCGGTGTCTAGGTGTTGGTGGGTGCGACCCACTTAGCTGGTGTCCTAGGTGCGGCCAGCTACTCGCCTAGCCTGCCCAGCGCTGTTTTTGACTAGTATCTGTTTAGTATCTGTTCTTTTGTTAATGTTTCTATTAATAAATGTTAATTGATTCTAACCTCTGATTGGCTATGGTTCAATTTATCACAAAAGGACCCTCACCATCTGCTCTGGTGCCCCAGGAGAAAACTGACCCCCCCTCTGGAGGAGCATCTCCGGCTGTTTGCGGAGCCGCTGCCGCTGCCCAGCCCCGCTGTTTTCTGCCACTGCTTTGCGTTTTGTACACTAACTCCAATACCCCGTGCTCCAGACACCCTCAGTCCTGGCATGGTTCAGAGTTTTTGCTACACTTTTTTGCTACCCGGGTGTGCTCACCTCTGCTGTTCCCGCCTGCTGCTCAGAGGTTCCTGCTACAGTCCATCTCACCATCTGGAGGGGGCATCAGGACCAGCTTCCTCCTGTGAGTTTGTAAAGGAGGCCCTTTTCTATTCCTTCTGCCAACTGAGCCGCCATTACCCACATGAAAAAAGTGGCTGAGCTCACGGCACAGCACCCTCTGCAGCCGCAAGGGAATCACTGCACCTGCCCTGCCTGCTGGATCCACGTACCCCTGCCGCTGTGAACATAAACATGAACAGGAAAGTGCTGACAGCCAAAAGAGCTGTTGTGGTCTGTTGTTTTTTCTGTTGTTGCTGCTGTTGTTGTTTGTCTTTTTATGTTAAATATATATATATAATATATATTCTAGAGAACTGTTTTCTTTTTCCATATCTTTTCCTGAAAGCCCTTAATTTCAAGTTATAATAATTTGGAGGAAGTGTGTCATATTTTCCATTCCAAGGAAGGAGTTCCCACCCTCCATGACAGACCCCTGTTTTTCAAACCAAGACAGTGTGCCAGTGATTGGTAGCCACTGTGAGGCTGGGATACGGGCTCTAGGGGGTGGGGTGTGTGGAGCAGAGCATTGCCTTGCAGGGGCAAGGCCTGACCTGCCCCCTCCCACACATCATGTGGCCTGAATTGTTTAACAACATCTTCAGTCTTTCACAACATAGGCAACTGCTACTGGTACAGTTTGGTTCTCTCTGCTTCAGTGTCTGTCACTGGGGTTTGTGTAGCCGCAGTGACTGTTGCGAGTGTTTGAGTAGCTTCAGTGCCTGACATGTTGTCGTCAGATCCAGAGACCTTATTTTCCTCTAGAGGGTACTGAGTAGTGTTGAAGATAACTCGATAGGCTTGAGCCAGGCCCCAGCACAATGCAGTGATTTGTGTCTCTCTGGAATTGCCAGGGTGATAGGACACTTTTTCCAAATATTTTACTGGGGGATTTTTCAGATTCTGCAATTGTTCAGGGGGATTTTCCAAAACATTGGAGGTACCCACTGTCCTAGGTACTTGCCTGGACTGTCCCACACACCCTGCCACTCATAGCTATCCAGCCTTGAGACAGATCTCTGGGTGATGTTCTTAAACAGCTTTTTAAACTTAAACAAGACCATATTCACCAAAATGTTGGCTCCTAGGAAAAGGACCACTTTGGTTTCTCCCTGGGATTCCCCGCAATTGCCAAACCTTCAAGAAAAAATGGATGAAGGTAGGGAGACAGAAATAGAAATATCTCTAGAGAGTTGTCTCACTGGGGAAATGGAATTATTGATAATGTGGGGAGTTTCAGGTTCTGGGGTGAGGATGTACTTTTGAACCTTGGACTAGACCCTCCAGATGATCCCCATTAAATAACCAGCAGAACTGCATATTGGGCAGGAGGAATAAATATTATGGAGAGAGGGGAACCTACCTCGATCCCTATGCAGTCAATTTATGACATCTGCTGCTGTTACAAAAGCCACCTGTTTGCTGGCAAAGCACAAACGCACAGATGGAGATATTCCAATCTCTGCAGAGGTGAATCTTAATATATTAAGACTTTTGCTGAGAGGAACTCCAACTATGCAAAAAAAGTTGTTTGGTGGGGAGATGAGATGAAATCAAAAGGGATGTAATGCACAATGAAGCTTTACACGACACACAAATCCCAAGGAGACCAGTCCCTGTATGGGGAAAGCTCCTACATGATGTAGTTAACAAAGTGAGAGAAATGGGGTGGAAATATCACAAAAGAAGCTCAAGTACTAAAATGCAGAAACCCCCTAAAAACGGGTGAGAAGTGTTAAACATAACCAACCTGAGATGAATGAACTATGGAGAACTGCCTTGCCTTTGGGAATACCAAGAGCTGCCTTCTAGGTTGGTGGGGGGGGAAGCAGGAAGCGGCAAATTTAAACCCAAACTTTTCACAGAGAAAAAAAACCCGCTCCCAATTCCTTTGCAACACAGCAGGGAAAAATCGACTTAAGTGCTGGGTGAACTTTGGACCTCTCCCGACACATTCCTGCACTTCAACTGACTTCTGATAATGATAACCCCTACACTTATCTGGCTGTAGGAGCAGAAAGACAACCTTTGAAATTCATAATTGACACTGGAGCTTAAAATCTCTTTGATTACTTCTACAGAAGCTGAAAAACTAAACTTAAGTTTTAAAAAATAAAAGTTAAAATTGTTTAAACTGGCTTTAATGAAAAGTGTTATCTGTTACACTGCTAAAATCTGTTTTAATATAATTAAAATTTTAGAACAAAAGGCATCATATTTAAGATGCATTCTGCTTACAATTCTCCAGTTTGGCTGGTGAAAAAAAAGCAGACAGGAGCTGTCCTTTATCAACTGATTATTGAAGGCTTAATGCTAACATGGGACCACTCACTGCGGCCTCCCAAATACTGCAAACCTCACTGCCCACACGGCAGGCAACTGCAAGTAAAAATAAGATGGGAGTTATATTGTTAGCTGCCTTCAGTTAAGTACCAAGATCCCTCTAAGGAGGTAAAATTCCTGAGAACCGGTGGGTAGCAGACCAATTACAAAATTAGATACTATAGATCCCCCCACTACTAAAAGGGAACTTTAAAAAAAAGATTATGTTCCTGGATTTTCTATAATAGAATGACCCTTGTACACAATAATGATGCATATACCTTAGGAGTCAGAAATCAAATGGATGTCCCTAAAAGACCAACAAAACCTGCAAACGTACAGATTAACATGACTCCAGACATGTTATCTTTACAATGGACATATAAACCTAATACTATGTTGGATGCTTCTGCATTCACTTCAGATTCTGAAGTTAAGGATGTCTGGCTCACTGAGGCTTTCAGTGTCTAGGTTTGACGGTGACAAATTGGGGGGGGCAAACGCTCCCAAGTTCCAGTGAGCCCCTCCCCCACCCAGGCCCTGGAAAATAATTTCCTTATAGGAAATTTAAAAACCCCTGTTTATTTAACAAAGCAAATTTTGTCATTGAAAACCTGTAGAAGCATCTGGTTGATGTATCATTCTTTTTTTTGGGTGGGGCGTGGCTTTTTCCCTCTCTGGGGAGGGGTGTACTAGAGGGCCAAGCAGAGTCACTCCGGTGGCTCCCTGCAGGGGGTCCCATGGATTCGTTCCCCCCGGGGGATCGTCTATTTCCAGCGGAGAAAAAGCAAAGTAAGAAAAGAAAAAATCCAAGCAGGAGACTTCTCACCACAGCCAGCCAGCAGTAGCTCACACCAAGAGAGTATGAAAACCCGAGAATGCTCTCTGCAGTGCTTAAAATCAGCGCCACAGGGAGGAGACCCTTGAACGGGGAAATAAATAACAAAAACATAAGCTCTTGCTAGAGCAGCTAGGGTACCGTTGCAGAAGGGTTGTTTTTTTTCTCTGGGCATAAGCAAGCGATGGGAATACAGCCATCCTAGGACACTCAGCCAAATGCATTGATGATAAATGGAAGTACAGAGCAGTTGCTCTTAGCACTGAAACAGGAGTGGAGGTAGTAGAAGAAGGAATGGGAAGTGCACAGGTGGGAGAGTTAAAAGCTATGTTGCTGGCAGTAAAGGAGGAAGCAAGGACAATATATGTTGATTCTTATGCACTCTGGGCTGGTGCCACACAGTGGTTTTGTCAGTGGAAAGTGTTAAATTGGCAAGTGAATGGAAAAGAGGTTTGGCAGAAGGAAGACTGGAAATGGTTGTTGTTACAGGCTCAATCCCAACAAATCCACATAGGATGGGTCAAAACTCACGCAAATAACCAAGCTTTACAGACTTATTAGAACAACAAGTTGCATAATCTGTCAAAAATAAGATGAAAATTCATCCACAACATTGGCATCAATTTGGTGAATGATTCTTAAGTTCTGTTGTTTTAGTTTCTCTAATAACATTAGATATTTAAGTATATCCTCACTAGACAAAAGACTAGATGTATATCCGGATGTAAGACAAGGAGCTGTTTAAGCAGCAGTGGGAAGCAGTGTTGACTACCTACATGGCTTTGAAGGCTACTGACAGAGACTCCTGGGCTCCTATAAGTGAAAAAAGCCAGTTCTGGACACAGAGGAACCATACTAGACAATACAGTAACCAATGAATCTGCTTAGCTGAAAGCTGCAACAAAATCAGAAACTCTAAAATAACAATTATTATATGGTTTACATTATGAAAATAATCAAGAATAACATATGTTTTCAAACTAGACATGAAATTTACACCGATTAGTCGGCCAATCCCAACAAACCTTGCAACTAACAAGTTGAAGAGAAAATTAAAAGACAATATTGCTTATTTCACTAAAGCTTTCTAAAATAATACAAACATAACCAATACCCTTGAAGAGAAATTTGCACAAAGCTAAACAGCTTGACACTGATAACCACCAACGACAGCAGGATATGTTCTCAGTTTCCATATTTCATGAAAGTATCGGATGATTAGGAATATCTGACACAAAACATAATATTCTTAATAGGTCTTTTCCACTAGAGATGATGCTCATCTGAGAAAACACGCCCAAATCTATCCATAAATGAACAAAGCACTGAATGAATCACAATCAGATGTCTATGCAACAAGAAATAACCAGCCTTTCAAAGACAGTTAAACAAAAAATAGAATAGGATATTTGGATTTGCTTTTGGCATCCAAAGGCGGTGTGTGCACAGTTATCAACACCAGTTGCTGTGTATACTTAGATCAGACTCTGAGAATACAGACTAATTTGGAAGAAATTAGAAAGAACACTGAAATCATTCATGAAATACAAAAAAATCAAGGGGAAGATATACTTGATTGGATAGCCTCAAGAATTCCAAATTTAAATGTGGCCATAAAAAAATTGATTGACATAATTATTGTAGTTCTGACATTAATGGTTAGTATATGTATTCTATTTCAAATTTGTAGAGTTGGATATAACAATATGTATAAATGACAATAAACATTTCTCTTAAAAGGTCCCAAAAATGAGACATAATTTTTCAGTGTTTGCCCATGTATAAATCTGATTGATTGTAAGTACAATATCAATAAATTTTGTTTGATATATTGCTTATGTTTATAGTTCTGTATATTGCTTAGAATGTGTTCTAGCTCTGCTTTCACATGGGTGGAAAGATTACTCCTGAAGTAACTTAAATTTTTCATCATGAATATGGGAATCATTTTATATCCCTTCTGCCCTCCCTTCAGGGTAAGCATAAATCCTGACTGAGTATATGTGAATGTCTCAGTTTGAGACAATGTTTCCAGAGAAAAACGTTACAGAGAAACGTTTCCTCTGAAAATGAAAATAAATTTGATTATTTTTTCCCACCAATATGAAATAGATTACTGGCAAAAAAATTGAAGAGAAAAAAGGTGGTTTATTAACAACAACAACAGTGCCCACAGGTACATCAATAAAGAGTAACCGCTTAGAATTAAAAAAAACCTGCCCACGCGCGCAGACAAGAATGGTGCCTTCTTTCCCCGGGAAAGGAAAGAAAAAACAAAGGAAAAAAAAAAAAAAAACCCCAAAAAAAAAAAAAACTCCCACGTGGACCTTTTCCCGTAACATGGCGATAAAGAAAACCCCAAAAACTGTACCACAGCCTTCTTCTCCTGTGACGATCAGATGCTGGGTTGTTTCTGCTGCCAGCCCGGTTCGCTTCCGGAATCCCGGACGAGGTGAAGCCGCGCGGCTTTTCTCCCGGCTGGAGGAGGATCGCAGGAGACGCAGAGGGGGGTCTGTCTGAGGAGAGCTGCCGAAGCTAACAAACCTGAACCAGCCAAAACTGCAACAATGTAAGAATGCACTGCATCTCCTGCGATTCAGAATGACTCCCACGGCGAGAAGCTGAGTGAGAGCTGAGCTGGAAAAGCCCGGATTGCGTGGCAGCGCTGGCTTTTAAACCGCCCGCGCTGCCTCCCAGCAGCCCCTGCTCCTTCTTCCGGGTTACATTTAAAGATACAAACATCTTTTTGGGCATATATGCCAACGGAAAAGGACAACAGAACAAAATTGGCACAAAAATCAACCCAAGACATTCCACCCCTTATTCCATATCCGTTGGCTTTTAAGCCCAAACTAATACATTCTAACTCTAAAGACAGACATATATATACATATATACAAAAATAGTGGCATGACATACAGGCAAGCATTTAATCATACATGCCCAACATTACATCGTTTTCACTTTCAACATAAAGAATGATTTCTCCCTCTCGAAGTGGCGCGTGTCACTACTTAGGCGCACGATGCATTTGTCCAAACTCAGGAGTACGCGTAGCGACGTCAATAATGTCTAACATATATTCCTCAACCTCCTATTGCTGCATCTAGTGAGGAAATGCCTAGACCCCGACTGGAATTTTCAGCTGGAAGCAGAGAGAGCCAAAACCCACTGTCGTGTTTTGGAAGATGCGGTGGGTTCTTTCATGGCTCTTATTGCATCTAGTAAAGCGGAAACGTAGGAATTTAGTGCCCATCACCAGTCTCTCGTATAAATCTCTGGTATCTACATTTGATTACCTGGGCTTCTGACGCGGATCTCCATCATAACTGTTATGGACCTACATAATTAATGGTCTTGTATGTATACAGGGTGCAAGATTTGCGAGCTCGTGCCTCGTATGCATTTCCTGCTTTCAATATAGACGCCTCTATAGATGTACCTATTATTAGATCTAGTCCATGAAGCTGACAGTACCAAATGCCATGCGAGAGTGTGGCTCACCCTACTCTTAGATACCGAAGTCATGCGCTCCCCGAGCAGGACGCCAGAAGCCTTCGATGCAATAAGGGCTGAAGCTTATCTGAGGAGAGTTCTGCCGACTAACCATAGGTCCAACCTGTTTCTACGGCGTGCTCAGCACACGGCTTGGACTTCCATCTATAGCTCGTTAGGCCGTGGAAAGTGATTTGACAGAGTACAAACTCCCTTACCCGAATCTACATAGGGCAGAGATGATAGATTTTGGAGTTTTCAAGTGTCGCTCGAGCGTGGCGCAATCACCCTCCAATAGTGAGCATTGGGATAAGGCTGTGCTTCTGAACATTGAGGAGCTTCCCACCAAGTTTTCTGGCTCCACCGCTCTTGTGCTTGGGCGGTAAGGGTGAAATTAATGCACACGATGACAGCTTTTCCATCTCTAAGGGGAGCCTTCAGAGGGAGTGTTAATATGTATCCGTGAGTGTCTCTCCGAAGAGAGACCTTGGGTTATTTCCCAACCGAATGAGCCAGGAGTTGACCGACCTATGCGTATAAATTCGCCCAAACTATGAGTCGCCTAGTGATCTGGAACCTGAGCTGAGACTACATTACTCTACAGCTTTTCCCTGACATCACGCTTTTGCACCTTAAGGACTATTCTCAAATTGATTTTTCAGTCATGTTTTCTTATAGGCAATGATGAGATATCTCTGATGGCTATCTTACCATTGTTGCCTTTCATGCACTCGCAATTATATGGATGTCGTTATCATATGCCATTAGAACATAGGGTCGATCATGCTGGAAAGAGAGGGTCGATTGTGACTTGCTACAAGAAGCAACAAATCGCTTGCGCCATCGTAATCCTACCTACTCAACATAACTCTTATTGGGATAACTGGGGTTTCGGGTCTATAATCAACTCCTCCATTGATTGTACCGCTAACATGTGTGCCAGCGATGTCACCCGGCTTATACCTTTGTCACTGCAACAATACTGGAGCATCTTTTCTAGTTACTCTGTTGCATTTCAGAGTCGAAGTGAAAACTCTGAAGAAACTTGGCGAGTTACAACCTGCGCTGCGATAGAATGACTAAAAGCTCCGAAATGGATTAAATTCTCGCGTTGAGGAATTGAATTAGTGAACATTTTATGTAATCCGATAGTTAGTTGTATTATATTCATTTTCCCATAGCACACAGGATGTGACCTGTTCATAAATATCTTGGTTTCATCCCCACATGCGTAGCTATAAATGGTTAAGAGGCACCATTATATCTGCCCTAATGACTCATCTTGAGGTAGTACATACAATTGATGAGCGCAACGAAGCTGTAAACAAATCTCACCCATGTTTTGCTTGACGCAGACTAACGAAGATATACAACTATTCCTGGCAACCACACTTACTAAAAATCTCTCTAGTAGTCAGCTCTAAGACTGTACGACTCAGTTAAACACAGAGCTGCCTCGTCTCTCTGCCGAGCTCTCGCGTCAAATTGCAGATTAGCTCTTACATGATCTAACAGCTCCAACTCTTGAGCGTAGTCATCAAAAGAATATGAACAATGTGTTATGCAACTTTCTTAAGCATGGCCTGGACTGTTTACCTGACGAGTGTATCGCATTCTATAGCTCCATCATACAGGGCCGGGCAGCAACTATTTTGTACAGGTTTTTCCCCATAATTATCATAAAAAAATTCAAACAGTACAACACCTGACAAAATCGAGAATTGTCTTTTCCCACTATCAGACCATACGAATATATGTATTAGAATGGAAGAAAATAGTCCAAACAGAATAACTGACGACCTGTATTAGAAGGCATCTTTGGTGGGCAGATGGAGAGAGGTAGTCCACTGTATCCTCTAGGAAAGATGTAGCTTGGCATATGCTCAGTTAACTTATTCTTAAACAACTTCTCCCTTTTCTCTTTGCAGTTTTTTGCAGCAGTTCACTATCTTTACTGAAGGAAAAACATCTGTTAAATCCTCCTTGAATTTTTCTTATTACAGTTTCAAACTCCTATCTGTTGTATTAGCTGTCTTTAACATGAAAGACAGATTATTCCTCTCCGTTTGGCAGCCATCCTTTGTTATCACATACATCTGCAATCTTCTCCTCTTTAGGCAAAACAATTTAATTTTTTCGGTCATCATGATTTTACCTTGTAACATGAGCTAAACAAATGACAGGTGATTTTCCTGTCCTCTCATCATTCTTCTAAATCTCTCTTGAACTTTCTTATTTAAAAGTTTGCTCATTACTGATCCCGATGTTGCAGCTGCCTCAGCATGAGATTTTCAAGAATTGCAGAATCTTATTCTTTCAGTATGCCCTGGAGATAAATGCTACCTTTTCTACAAGTGTGGCACTGTTGATTCATACTCAGCTGTCATCTGTTGCAATCCCAGACCCTACTCTGAAATTGTGTTTCCTAAACAGGTGTTCTCTATTCTGTTTCAATGGATTATTCCCACACAAATGTAGAACTTTCCCCTTATTGCTCTTTGAATTTCATTTATTATTTCTACTCCCTGTATTCAGTTTGTCAAAGATACTTTGAATCATGTCCTCCACTCCCACTTTCAAAGTTCTTGCAGATTTCATAAACTCTATTGCATAATCTGTGTCATGAAGAGAAACATAAACCCAAAACCAAGTGAAAATTCATGCTAGAAGTTCTTCTATTTGGTTCCTGGTAAAAGACATAACTTTTTTAAAGAAAGAAGTATGATATTTAAATCTAGATCATATGGTTATAACCTGATTGTGAAAGCATCATTTGAGCTACCTGGAGTCATAATTCTAAAACATCATGTTCAGACTGACTGGATTCAGAGAAGAAAAAGTTGTTATTTTGATGGGCTTTGGGATGAATTCTTGACATTCCCATCTGGAATTGCCATTTCTCTCTATGTTTTGGGGAGCTGCCAGATGGTTTACTCAACCCTGATGCATTTGCTGCTCGCTCTGTTTGAGTTCTGTCACCATGAAAGGCGGGTGATGGGTTTGGAAGCCACAAATCGGGCACTGGATGGGCACTCAAATTGTCACACAAATCAGGACTCAGGCGCTGCCCCGAGCCGGGTGCGGCCCCGGCCCTGTGGAACCGCAGGAGCTTCTCGTGGTGCCGCTTGTCCGGCTTGTCCAGGTGCCCGTGGATGGCCCGGTCCTTCCGCGGTGCCGCCGCCCCGCTCGGCTCCCCGTGCCCCGCAAAGGCGCCGCGGCTGCGCTCGGTGTCCCCGGCTGTCATCGCTGAGGGCATCGGCGAGCCCCGGTGCCCGGGCAGAGCCCTGAGGGACAGCCCTGGGCCTCGGCCTCCCGCGGCATTGGAGCCACTGCCCACAGAGCCCCGGCCCGTCCGTGCGGCCAATTGCCCGTGCCCTGGACAGCGCAGCCGGCAAAGCCAGGGCTCTGCAGGGCGGGGCCGGGGCTGAGGGCTGTGGGCTGCGAGCGCGGCCAAAGCCTCCCGGGGCTCCGGGCACAGCGGGGGCCACAAGGCCGGGGCTGCTCCGTGCCAGTTCCTGTCCGCTCCACTGTCAGTGTGTCCGGGGGTGTCCCTTTGTGACGGGGAAGCTTTGTGTGGGGACCCTTTGTGATGCGGGACATGGTGGTGACCAGAGACCTTTGTGACATCACAGACCCCCAGCCTGGCTATGAGGGGCGCAGAGCGCTGGGGTGCTCAGTCCCAGGAGACCCGCACTCTGTGCAGGAAGCCGCTCCCGGGACACTTCTCTGCGAGCCAGAGAAGTTATTTTTCGC
Source organism: Malurus cyaneus samueli (assembly GCA_009741485.1). Lineage (NCBI taxonomy): Eukaryota > Metazoa > Chordata > Aves > Passeriformes > Maluridae > Malurus > Malurus cyaneus. The sequence goes on along the minus strand of VKON01001048.1, from coordinate 9,971 downwards.
GTGAGAAGATTAAAGACCTTATGGACAGGAAGTGGAACACCACTTCCCAACCCGCCCGGGGCCAACTACCGAGCCTGCGGAGGAGGCCAAGAGTCATCAATGAGGAGGAAAGGAGAGGCCAGTGGACGGAAAGGACCTTTGCTCTGTCAAAGGTGCCGTCTCCGTCCCACGCCGCCTCCTCCTCCGCCTCCTCCCGCTCCCTGCAAGTGCCCACCAAGCTGCCCCCACTACACCTCGGGCAGCCAAAGGTGGGACCCAGAGAGCTCCAAAAGCTCAGGGTCCCACAGGTGAAGCTCAGGGAGCTGCAGGCACGACCGCAGGACAGACAGAGCCAGGTCCTGTCCCTCCATGGGGACAGGCTGCCGCTGCTGCCACGCCCAGCGAGGCTGCCGCCGCTGACACCGGTGAGCCCCAGGGACACTGAGGGCCGGGGCATAGAGCTGTGGAGAGTGGGGAAGAAGGGGCCAGACCCCGCCGCCCTACCCTTGCCGGGCCTATGCTCCCGTGCCCAGGGTGTCCTTGCCCCCGCTCAGGGTGGCACAGGAGGACGCAGCTCATGTGTCCCCGAGCTGGCGGCTGCCACCTGTGCTGCCCATCCCCTCGGGGGTTCCAGCCATGGGGCACAGCCACGCGGGCACAGCACCGGAGCTCCAGTGGGGAAACAACAACGAGCTACCCCAGGAGAGAGTCAGGAAAGAGCACGAGCTGCCCAAAGAAGACATCGAACTCTTCCAAGGGGACAGCGAGAGTGACCAGCAGCTGTCCCAAATGGAAGATGGCAGCGAGCGTTTTCCAGAGGGTGAAAGTGACGAGCAGCAGTCCCAAGTGGCACAGGCCATCAAGGTCATTCCCGAGGACAGCACATGTGACCAGGAGCTGTCCTCTGTGGAAGCAGACATCAAGGTCATTCCTGAGGACAGCATGAGTGACACAGAGCTGTCCTCAGTGGAAGAGGACCTTGAAGAAATTCCCAAAGACAGCAAAAGTGTTGAGGAGCTGTCCCCTGTGGAAGACATCATTGCAGTCATTCCAGGGGACAGCATGAGTGATATGGAGCTGTCTAAAATTGAAGAAGAACTTGAGGTCGTGCCAGAGGACAGCAAGAGTGATGGAGAGCTGTCCTCAGTAAAAGAGGACATTGAGGCCATTCCAGAGGACAGCAGCAGTGACCAAGTGCTGTCCTCTGTGGAGGATGCTATCAAGGCCATTCTAGGGGACAGCTGCAGTGACACGAAGCTGTCCCCAGATAAATATCAAAATGAGCTCTCCAGAGAGATCCGCAAACATTATAAGGAGCTGTCCCAAGGTGAAGACACCCTCCGCACAGAGCTGTCCTATGGGGATCATGATGATAAGGTTTCCCCAGAAGATGGCAAATATGATGCAGAGCTGTCTTCTGGGGAAGGCTGTAATGTCCAAGACATGTCCCCATGGGAAGACCATGAAAAGAAACAGCTCTGCCATTGGGAAGGAGATAAAGATGAAGACGAAGATGA
>VKON01001044.1:0-17091 GCA_009741485.1 Malurus cyaneus samueli | reverse complement strand
ACCGAAGTGTGGCCCGGGATTCAAACACCGAATTGTTCTGTGCAAAAGCAGTGATCTTTTGAAAACCTTTCCAGCTGCACAATGCCAAGATGAAAACAAGCCACCAGTGCGCATCCGCTGCAGTTTAGGCCGATGTCCTCCTCCTCGCTGGGTTGCTGGAGACTGGGGACAGGTGAGATAGTTCATGCAAGTCTTTATTTCTGTTAGTATCCTACATTAGCACCTTGTAGAATAAAGTTTTGCTGTAGATGGATAATAGATGGTTCTCATGACTTAGGGAAACAGAAAACTTCTCTTCCCTTTTGTGTCAAATTGAAATGTGATTCTTTATGATGCATGTCAGAGAGCAATCTAGTTTCTACTGGATGAGTTTCTACATGCATTTTAAAAAAATAAAATAACTCTTACCATATTTTTAAAGAGTATTTTGAGATATGACAGTGTTGCAGGATGTAATATTTTAAAAATACATTTAACTTCCTTGAGAAACATGATGGAGATATAAAGCCAATTCTTATTGTGGTAGCATGTCTGTATGTATAACTATCTCTGAAAAAAACCACTTTAAGATCAATATAATTTTACATAAGATACATTGAATTGTGGCACAGGGAGTTAAATTGCTCCAGGACAGGCTGAATAATGCTGCCATTATGTAGTTCTTCTAAATGTTTCAGTTGTTTTCCCTCTTTCTTTATGTTTTTGTATCTCAGTTGTGATCAATGGCGTGTTATTAGAATATGAAATGAATGATAATTTTCTGTTTGGTGAGCAATTTGCCTCTAATGAAAATGAAACACTTCGATTTAACTAAATCAAGTGGAAAAACATTTGTGATATTACAGTCTAGTTGGCTTTTATGGTAGTTCTTCAGATCCACTTTTATGTTTAACTTACTGTACTAAAATTGTAAATATTTAGTTACAGAAATTAAAAATTTGGAAACAGCAAAATACTTTTTGAAAGATGTTAAATCTTCCTTAAACAAAATGTTCTAGCAGATTTGAATTCTCGTTCACTTTATTTTTTCTTCTTTATTCTAAAGTGTCAGAATGATTCATGAATTAGTGTAAATTATATTCTTATATCTCTAATTAACTGTTCAGGGAGTCAACATTGCATTGCATTTCATTTTCTTTCTTTGAAAGACAAGTCATATATTGTAAAAAAATTCTCAATATTTATGAGGGTTCTTTTCTTTATTAATCATACATCATCAGATACCTGACTTCCTTAAAATTTGTGGATCTGAAATGTTTCTGATTGCTTCCTGTTGCCTTATTTTATATTTAAAAAATAGGTCCAAGGTTTTTAATTTTTTTCTCTCTTTCTTCAGTGTTCTGCACAGTGTGGTCTTGGGCAACAGATGAGAACAGTACAGTAAACAGTGCCTCTCATATACTGGACAAGCATCTAGTAGTGTCCAGAAACCCAGGCCTCCATCAATGCAGCAGTGTGAAAGTAAATTGACAGTATCTCCCATTTCTACACAGAGGGTAAGTTTGCTATCTTAAGTAATTTATTCTGAAAAGAGGAAAGTGGCATGGCAGCATTATTTCATCAGTAAACGTCTATATGACATCCTCTCCTTGGACTCTGAAGACTTTTCAAAAATTATTTTCTGATTAATCATTGTAGTTCATGTAAAGCAATGAAAACCTAAATGTTTAAACCTGAACCTAAATGTTTAAAAAAATACCCTTACAATATATAACTGAAGTAATAGACAAAATACTATTTTCAGTCACTAATTTTCCAATCTGTGTATTGTTCATATGGAAATGTTCATAATACGGAGGGAGCATGACACATTTTTCATCCACTGACCTTCTACCTGATTAATATGTTAAAAACAGCAGTGTAATAGCAAAAATAGTAAATTACATGTTCATTGGAAAACTGAGACCATAGAATTTCATGCACATGGCTCTTGTAAGAACAAGTCTGTCCACATTTGACTTCCTTCTCCTTCTTCTAACTAATTTTTAATTTTTTTAAATATTATAAGGAGTTTTAAATAATGTAAGTATTTTTTTGCATTATACAGTCCAGTTATAATCACACTGTGAACTAACTTCATCACAACATGTTTGTGATAGAGGATTTCCACGTTTGGTGACTGTGAAAATAAGCTTAGTTCAACATTTATGGTGTGCTTTGGTTCTGAACTTGTAAATAGTCCAGGCCAACCTATAGGAAATGATGACTTTCAAAGTAGATTGTGGAGTGCTACCAGTACAAAAATACATTTCCTCAGTTATAAAATTTAGAATAATTTGCTCATCTAAAATGAATAAAGTTCATTTGTGCAGAAGGGGAAAAGAAATACAAAATCTTCAAACATACAAACCCTCAACAAATCAAGAGATTACACCACAAAGTAGTTCTTCGAAAAATACGCTATTCCTCAAATTTTATATTCTTAAATTTTGAGTAACTTGACCACAATGTCATTACAATACTGCTTTTAACAACAACTATCTCTGTGCAGCTATAATCTGATATTATTTGTACACAGACTCTCCTACTCATTGGAGTTTAATGTTTGTTATGTGGAATAAATGCTCTGATTTAAATTTCTTTTAAGTCAGGTTTTCCTGCAGTCTAAACCTGATGTGGTGGTCATCTCAATTCTACTGTTATATCCATGTCCTGCTGTAGATTCAATGATTGTTGCCAAAAGTGATGGCAAAAAGATGTCTGGGATGAAACATGAGCACACTAAACTTCTCAGAAATATACTGAGTGTTCAATGTAAGCACTCAATTTATTGGAAATTTTAATAGAGGCCTTCTCTCCCAATGCTGGTAACTTCAAGAACATCTTAATAACAGAATTTTACTTGTCATTTAAATTTTCATTATTTCTGTTTAGTGCTCCCGAATAATCTTTACGTGATAATTATCGTCTATGGAAAAAATTCTGCCCTTTAAAAGCTCAAAGACACATTATATTTATTTCCAAACACAGATGTTACTTTAGTCCAAAGTAGGAAGGTATAGATAGTGTGGACATGATCAGCTCGCAGTCTCGTCTTAATTTCCAGATGGCAAGGTCATATTGTTGTTTATAATAATTACATTAGTAATTCTTCAGTATTATCAGGAAAATAATGCTAATCTCTTATAGAAGAAGCAATCAGAGGTTTTCTGTGTGTGAACTCTTGTACGCTGGGGTGGCCTGAACTTCTCTACAGTAGAACTGTGCAGGCTAACTGTGAACAGTAAGTTTGTTGGTAACTGTGTTTTAGGGACCTACACCTCTCGCTGGAAAAATTTTTGGATCCACAAATACGAAAACTGCTGAAAATCATTACACTGTACTTCCAGATGGATGTCATGTTCTTTGGCCTGTACTCTGAGAGAGTGAGGTGCAAGCCAGCTCCTTACGACAGCCATCCATGCTCATTTGTAGCACCGTTAGGAAGAATCAAGTGAAAAATTTATAGCACAATATCTTCTGAGATACAGTTCCCAATGCATTGCCACTTAGTTCCTATTTTTGTCTATGTTCACACAAACTATTCTACGTCAAAATTCATTTAACCATTTAGAATCTTAGATCCTTTAGACAAATTTTGCTGCAATCTACAAGAATACCAACCTGCTCTTCCCAAAATTAGAGCAAAAATTCTGTCTTCATAAGTATTTTCCAATACTTGTGCAAGTACTTATATAATATATTATAATATTAAAGCATAACCGTATACTTTTCTAGATCTGCTCTTAATATAAAAATAGAGGCACAAACAGGATTTTGCAGATGATGTCATAATTTGTCAACATTTTCTGCTTGAAAAAAAATCCTCTTACAGACAAAAGGAGCTGGCATCTCCTTGTGTTGTGTGTCAGTCTTTAAAAGAAAGGCCTAATCTTTTCACACTGTCCTGAGATGGTAAAGATTTCAAGAAGTTGATAATCCTAAGAACACAACTGTTTTTTGAAAAGTGGTAATTTGTGGAAGAAATGCTGGAGGCGTGATACTTGCTTGTGAATGTATTTGTGAGTGGGGTATTCTGTGCCTCTGTGCTCCCTCTGTTACACTGCAGCCAGTGGGATGTATGTGATTCAGTATTGGATTTCAAGGATGGACTCAGGTCTCCCAGAATGAGAGTTTTGGTCTGCTTGGGTGTGTTGTGTGTGTGTGGTGTGTGTGTTGTGTTTAGGTAGCAGAGAATACCAGCCGCACATGGGACTTCGTTTCATGTGCCTCCTTGTAGCACTGCCTTATGTTTTGGGCTCCACTGTGCGGCAAAAGCAGCTTCAGCAGCAGTGCACTGGTTTGCAACAGTGTCGATTATCTGATAGAGTTTTTCCTGCTTGAAACCCCCAGCAAACCTGAAACATAACCTGTGCTTACAGCCTATGGAGCCTATTCAAGCAATTCTAAGCAATTAATTTGCTAACCAAAGATAAAAACATGCAGGGTTTTGAGATAGCTTGAACCATATCTGACAGTGTAATATCTTGGGTAAAGCTTTAAAATTTTTGGTAGAAAAGTATGGTGCATTGCATAAAACAGTCAATTGTTTGGGGTAAGAAGTCACTATAGATTGTATCTTGTCATATATTACATGATTAGTCATAGGGTCTTAAATTTTTGGTGATACAATGATCTGAATGTTATTGTAAGCTGACTGGTAAGTCAATACTTTCTTTACTGCTAATGACTTACAGCTTACGCTACTAGCTTTGAAACATTTCAAATTGTATTCTTTATTTTAAATCATATTGCTGAATGCTAGACGTTAAAGCCATTAAAAGTTGCGTACACTTGTTAGTCTGTAATTTAATGATCATTTAATGGAATATGGTGTCTATAACATCATCACACCATTTGAAAAGTCATGTAATAGATCATCTCGAAACACATTTCGTCTATAAAGACTTAAGCCTTGAATATAAACGTTTGCTTGTTTTCATGATGCCATGGCATTTTGTAGATTTTATTCTGTGACATTAAGCATCTGATCTTGCTATTTCAACAAAAGTTCATGGATACTGGCATATAGATGCTGATACACGTGGACGAGAGTTTTACAAATGTCTTACTGCAACTACTAATCAGTAGTTACTAGAAACAAAAACGGCGCTCAGCTAAATCCTTTTCCTTCAACCACATCTGTGACAAATAGGCTACTTATCACACCCTACTATTTCAAACTGATCTTTTAGAACAGAAGTTGTGGGGAACTTCCATATTATTCTTCATTCTGTCAATTGCATTGCTGAACAGCAATCCAATTTTATTCAAGAGAAGAATAACTTTAAAAAAAAAACATTAAAAAGATAATTTCAAGTCTTAATTTTAGCAAAAATGCAGTTAGTGGCTTTCCTTGTATTTAATTAAATGCAATGTGTATGAGGGTTATTTTTGAGATTGAGGTGAAATTTTTATGTCTTTCCAACACAAGTGAACTTTATATCTTTTCACTTTTGTCTATCTCATCATCTGTCTCTCCTGTATTCCCAGTCTCACAAGAGCACGGACTGAAATATTCTGAAAACGCTTGACCCTTTGTAAGAGTTGCAAATCCGTCAAGCACAGTGACCATGTTGTGTGCTGCCTGTCAACCAGCTCACCCACAAAGTCTTTTCTCCTAATCACTCCATGTATTTTCGAGTAAGAACTAAAAATGCAGAAAGTCAAGTTATAAGATCAGCCGAAGACTTATTATGGTAGTTCCACATGATCCGTAAGAATTGCAAATCTGAAAAAGCTATGATCTTGAATATCCAAATTGAACATAAACTAATAAAAATCTTTCCCCTAACCTTTCCCTCTTCTTAGCTATAAAGACATGCATCACAATGCCATACAGAATACAGTTCAGTAATACTCGAAAGTAATTAGCCTCATTAATTTTTTCAATAGGTTAAAAATACTAAAATCCGATTCTGCACTTAGATTTTTCTGGTACCATATAAGTCACATGACTGCAAGCTTGTTAACATAATGTACTTGTTCCTTCAGACTCAGTACACAAGAAGTAAGTAAAAAAAGTGCTAGGGACATATATGTATGAATGGATATGAGAAAAATAGCTGAAAATCAACTAACACAAAAATGCCGTGCTCCTGACTTTTGTGTGTTTTATACAGATTTCATCTATTTCAAGCTGCTACATTAGCATAACTATTTTACCGATCTTGGTCTGCCTGCAATTCGTTTTCTATAATTGGATCCTAGGATTATTTCAGTAGTCAAAGCTGTTGTTTGTCCTAGCTTGGACTAAATCTGTGGACAGCCATCTGTCCTCAATCTCAGTTAGTATCAATCACAATAACAAACTACGATTAATGTGCAAGACTGATAGTTTATTAAACGTTTGATTCATCTTTATAACTGTTTCACTGAAAAGAATTATTAGAAAAATCCAGTATCAATGTTATTCCGCCTTAAAAGAGTAAAAGACACTTATTTGATACATTTTTGATTAATTAACGCCTTTATTCATCCTCCCATCTTTTTCGGTAAATTCAGACTTGCGGTTTTGAATTTTCATATATAAATCTCGTCAAAGTGTAAGCCAAGGTTCCTTATCAAAGTCCATTTTTAATATGTCTGGAAGGACTGTGCAATACTTTTAGCTAATACTACTGTCATCATAGTCGGACTGCAACTAACAGAAGAAATCTTAACAGCAGAAACATCAGATGCTGAACCACATATAGCAACTGAAATCTCAACTGTAGCCTTAATCTCCATTATCAGTGATAGGATACCATTGAGCATGGAACAACTCATGCTTCCATTACCCCATTCCCATCTTCTTCCACAGTTGCAAAACTGAGCAGAGAAAGAACTATCAGTCAGAATTCCTGGAGTGTCCTTATTTACGGCAAAGTACTTTCACATGAAACCTGTGTGGATGCACATAGAAGGAATCCTCGCTCTCGAGTGTCTCTGTCGGTACTCCCTCAACTGGAGAACTATCCTCCATGGCATACCAAGCACGCGGAGGCAGTATAGCCCACATCTTTGTTCAGGGAAACACACGCAACTATCACCAAAGAGTTCTGTCTAACGTTCTTGCTTACAGGTATGTGACGAAGATAAAGGTGGCTCTGTCCCACTCTAACACACAAACACAAACACCTTCTAGTTACGTATGTGTGAACAACAATTCCCTGGCAATTGTATAACAATCTGCACCATATACAGCGTTGGCACCTGACACTCATCCTGTCTGGTTAACTAAGCAATTGATATCATATAAGACTCGAAACACAAGCTGGGAAATAATGATTAACCATTCATATGTTTAAATTTATTCCTGCACATCTCTTTACTATGCATATTGCGGCACATAAACTGAACGTTATAGTAATTCTTTTAATAATTGTGCACAGGCAATTGTATAAAAGTTGAATTTGTGAATGTCATGTAATTTCCGGAGTGAAGCCAATACTTCTACGTGTTTACTCAAAGTTACTTCTCCCTCCTGAAAGAAGAATTAGAAGTGAAGATCGAAAAAAAAATAATCACATATTTCCACTATACTTCGCACGTAAAATCAGTATTATACTATCCCAATAACTCAATAAGTGCCACCCTCTTCCACACAACAAAAGCCAAATATTCTAATGGTAGGAGACTAACCCCAACTGTATAACTGAATCTTCTCAAAGTTGATAATTGTCAAAGAATCTGGAAATAGTTTGTTGCACCCTCACATGCTACAATTTTCGACTCTTATTTGAGAGAAGCCCTGTTGACAAGCGCTCAAAAGCATTACTATCTTGTCACTTAATTATATAACTCTGATTTTCTGTCTCTTTAATGTTCTTATATTAAACGTGCAAAAGACCTACGTGAATCAAGACACGGAACAAAATATTGCTTCAACTTGCATAAGCCTTCCATAGTTTCTCTGCAATCAAGAAGCAATACTCAGACAGTAACATGCTGCCAAAGTAGCTATTACAACCGAAAGAGACGTGCATCTTGGATCAAAAAGGAATCACCAAGATTATATAGTGCCTTTTTGATATATACATCGCTGTTTTGGTAGGACAGCGAGTAGTGCCCTACTAAATTCGAAGAGGAACCCACACCACGACCGGATGATGATTTGGAGACCTTTGAGGCTTGCATATTGTGCGTATGTACCTGTTGTGGACAAGAATCATAACACTGGCAGGCCACTTTTGACTAGCGATATTCAATTATTTTTAATCTCCTGGATAGTGTGGATCATTATTAATTCCAATGAGTGCTCTGGACACAGTATTGACCGGGGATCCCAAATTGAAGATCATCAACAACCATACCGATATATGGCATTACTGTGATCATTGTGTACTTACGTGCTAAATGATAAAGCCTGTTTAAACATCTGCGCACATGCTAACCAACAAATAATGATTATAATGCTATATGTTACCTCAGCAACGACACAATAGAACTTGCCATCTAAATAATCTTTAATAAACCGTTTTTAGATGAAAGAAATTGTTATGACAGTGTTCTTTACTTGATACGTTAAAGTCTGACAAAAAAACATTCAGCTAAGTCAATTTATAAGAGTATTCAATAAAATTAAAAAAAGTCTATAGAAAATTTAAATATATGATTGATTAAAACAGGTAATTGATAGCTCTAACAACACACACAAGTTAAATTATAAAGATGAGCCAGAAACGTTTATTTTTTTAAGGAGCAGATTTTTTAAAAAAGAATATTTCTAATTTATTCGCTTTCACTCCACCAAATCCTTTGGAGCTCATTTCATATTTTCCTGAAATGCTGTACCATATATAAAGATCAGTACTATAATAGAACAGAATGATGCTTAGTTTTCGAGGTGCAACAGTTAATTGCAGTGTCACTGAAATACAAGTGTGCTATGTAATAAAAAGTGAACATCTGTGTGCAGGTTTAAGCAGGCACCTTACATTTTACATGAACAGTTTCCAGAACGTAACATATGTCATTATCCATTGGAGCAGATCATTCGACAGTGGAGACGCATTGCCAGCTCCTTCTACTGCCATAAGGTGCTAAACTTACAGTTTACTCCTACTCACCTTTTTAACAAACCACCATCCAAACGGACAACTTTGGGCTACTAATCTAGGTTACAGTTAGTCTTTTGGAATCTCAAACGGACAAATTTAATGCAAAAGAAATCCACTTTAATAGCACCAATATCAATCTTTCTTTAAATACTGTAAGTAATACAATGTGATTCCAGATGGTTCCAACACTTGAACTACCATGAAAGCGTTGTTTAATGAAATAATTCGCATATCTGTTCAGAGACTGCATCTGATCGCAAGATAGCAATAAATACAGTCATGGAGCTATGCTAGTCTTAATCAGAATGTAAAAGTGTCTTGAACCAAGGAGCCTGTCTTAACGTACAAGTAACTGCATCTTTGGAAAGTTGTGTACTGCAATTCTGGCCACCTTCATCAAAATGCCAGTACTATGCGTAAAGCTGGATCATGTTAAAGTAAAGTGCATGCTTTCAGCCTAGACGGATATCGATCATGCATCATGATGTAAACTAGATTCCTAACTATTGCTGCATGCAATTCACATTGAAGAATGTATAAGTACATTTAATAGTCACCAAATACTTGTCATTTTTTAAAAGTATCGACCAAAACTTCTTAGGCAATCACAAATCAGGAATATAACAAAAATTAAGTTTCATGCATCCCTCTTCCCCTCCAATTTTATAAAAGATCATTAAGGACAACGAGAAGTTAAGTATTTGCTTCGTTAATTAATATATCCTTGTCACCTTTGAACATTTGCATATTTGCAACAGGTCAACTTCACTCAATGTGCTTATTGTGTCCAAGCTTATCGACACCTTTACTGTTAAAACAGCGGCATTAAGATTCAGTAATCTATGTATTATTCAAATTCTAAATCTCAAAATAACAGTTTTAGTAAAAGCAAAGGAATCTTCAATGAAAATAGTTCGAAAAATTACGAATTTGAAAGACCTTAATCATTTATTTTACCAACTATACTAAACAAATCATGTGCACCACTACATTCTGAATGTGACATTACATGGATACTAATATTTGTAAGTAGGATCTATGCTATGTAATCCCCCAGTATATCCTTCCACTGTTGACAATCTGTCTTAATAGGTTTTTGTGCTACCTATGGTCTGTACCGACATCCGAAGAGTCTGTCATCCTTCTCCTTTGCATATGCTCCACTTCCATATGCTGTACAGGGAATAATTTGCTCAGTTGCTTGCTATGTATTCACATTATTCTGTTTATCTGTGCTACTCATCACCGTGTAAACAACTCCTGTTAAAACTGACACCAGTGATTAAGAACAATCCCATTTTTGGGATTCACATAGAGATCTAAGGCAGTACGTAGCCTCTGCTTTGATGAATACTTCCTATACCTGCCTTTGACAAACACCTGTGCTAGCTAAGCCCTTGGTTATCAGAAGTATGTATGAAACGGTAAGGGGTTTTATACAGCAATTCCTAGCAACTTGCCGATCTTTTATCAGCATCTCATTTTCTCCAGGGCATATTTTGGTTTTTAGCTAATGTATCATTTCAGCGTAATGAGACAAGGGTTCTTTTCTCTGTGTGCAGAGACAACTTTTTCTTTTAACCTACTTAGGACATTAAGTATGGAGTGACTTGCCAAAACAGCATACTTTGCCGTCTTACACTTGGCTCTAGACAGACCGTGTAAATTGCTGAAGGTTTTTACTCTGCAACGTACAACAGCACTGAGGTTCAATTTTAGAACTACTCCTGGACAATGATGATTTGTATTTGTTAATGAACAAAACACAGATATGATATTAATTATCAAACTAAGCAACATTCGTCAGATCTGATTTACTGCACAGATATGACTAATTCAAAGAAAAATTACTGCTTCAACACAACATTATTGCTGCTGCTACACTGAGCCATCTATATAATCTAAGCTAATAGTTATTATTCCTAAATAGTGACTAAAAGAGTTTTTGTCAGGTTAATAAAATATGACAGACGCTGAATCAAACAGTAAAATATGAGATTCATAAACAATCTGGTTGAGTACTTCCACTGAGCAATACTATAGCTGCAAAGTCAAAACAGAAAAATTAAGTATTAACTTCAAGGTGTAGACAATCCAAAATAGGCCATTTCGTTAAGGAAGCTTTATTAATATGATTGAATGTCACTATAGATATCTTAATAATACAGCTGAAATTAACCTTTGGTATCTATTGGTGATTTAGCTTGCTTAATTATTTTATATTGCACATTTATTAATGTGTGATACAGTGTTACTTCTAATATTATTATTTCTTGCTTTTGTATAATTATATTCTAATTTATTTTATATTCTTTACACTTGTTCCACATGCAATTCTCCTGCGTTGTATGTGAAAACCAAAAATATTGTAAACTTGATGCAGTTGAAATCCACATCCAGCATTCAATTTGTTTAACATATGAGTATCTTTAGTCAAAATAACTGCAGCTTTAACGATTGATCACCTCATGGTACATGCGGTTTCTTCCCTGACTTACTATAGATTCTAGCGTACTCCTGGTCCATCGATGCATTCAAATGAATAAATAATTAGTTCTCTGTTTCAAGTAACATGCTATATCAATAATTTCTATTCTTGTGCCCAGCCAGCAAATTTTGTCATAATAATACTGTCAAAATAAGGAAATAACAAAACAGGAGAATCAAGAATACGTCATAATAAAGTCATAATAATACGCGCTTTAGGCCTAACAGCTAACATATAAGAGCAGAAATGAAAGTTAAATCAGGCAAAGTCAAAATATAGTCTAATAGTTCTGGAAGTTCTAAATTTCGTTAACACCAGTCAATAGTAATTGAATAAATATGCTCCTTCTCGTCTTGGCAATCTTATAGATTTGTATGTTAATTATATTTTCTGGAGCCCATCGACATTTTCTAACATATATGCTTTTGGCTAAGAAATATTTTTTGAGTAACTGTGGTCTTCGTTACTGTACCTTAAGAACCACTGCTCTTCTGGTCTCTACCTGCGAGTGATATTAGCTACGCTCTATTGATCAATCATCTGATCAAGTCCTAGGACATGACTAATCTTATTCTCGATGGTACAATCAATATCGTATTCTAGAGTGTATGTATGACAGTAATCAGTAGACTCATAGATATAGATTTTGGAGAAAGTACAAGAGAACCTTAAATATTCTGTGTTGATGTATTCAATTTGATTATCTTTATTTTATACCTGTTATTTCTATCCAATAAATGGAAGACTAAATTTTATTTGTGCTTGATCTGGTTGATCACAAAATTTAGGTACTGGCCCTCATCAAAAACAAAAAAATAGGTCGAAGAGGATCAAAGTTAGAGACTTTAGTAAATATTTTTAACAGCAGTTTAATGAGTTTCTCTTGTTCACTGTGACTAGCTGTTTTTGACTTTTTTTTCTCCCCTCATAACATTCTCATTCCGCATAATGTTAACACCTATAGTTTCCCATTAATTTGTTCAATTATGTTTTTTTCCCCCTGGAGTGTTGAGTTTTGTATTACAATGACAAACGAGAACAGAAACAATTATTTCTCTCTCCTCTCCTGGCTACCATTAAACTCTGACATTACCCAGTATGTTTTTGGTACGAAGTCCTTGACGAGCACCAAAATTCCTCCACTACTTAAATGCTTTTTTTTTTTTTTTTCCATTGGAACTGCATCTCTGGACCAATTCCTACTTATATTCGTAATTATTTCCTGTTCATCTACTTTTATAGTGTTATGTTTTGATCGCTGAAGAAATGAGCCACCATATCTTTTTACCTGAGATACAGACTGTCTGCATCGCCGCATTCATCGTCTATATCCACAATAACTCGTCATTCTTTGGTATCACTCCCTCTCGTCTCTGATCCACCTGAACTATTCTACAATACAAGATAGTTCGTTTTATTAATGTACTCTCTGAGTAAAATTGCTAAACATATTTGCTTTGGCGTATTTTCATAAAGTTATTTTGTGCTTTTTAAATAATGAAATTATTTTTATTTCTATTTTTTATGGTAACTGGGAATATTAAGTATCCATAACTCTTCTGAATGACTCTTCATGTGGTTTAACTGCAATGTACTTTATCGCAGAAATACCATTCTAACCTTTCATTGTATGAACCAGTCAGTCCATCAATCTAGGCTTGTCACGATGCCATTAGTAAGCTGCAGGGCTCGTCGAGCGTCCTGAGAGACTGACGCCCTAACTTGACCATGTCTTTTCTCTTCCACTCAAGACAACATTTAGGTGGAGGATCGATAGATGCTGCTGGTTGTTCCTGCGAATGTTGTTCCTAGATCAAAATGTGAATGGACGCATTTGCATCGCAAGTAGATTGCAGAATTGGAACATTCCTACACGAAGTCTTTATTATTAGAAGCATATAGCTCAACCACAGATGCAAGGATAATACAGAACTAGTGAATGCTTAGTCATTTTTCCCAGCTGCACTTGGCCAGACTTAAGCTCAATTCTCATGATCAGTTTAGGAACTGTCCTCCTCTAAAATGTGTCTGGTGTTACATGCTAAGGACTAGTCATCACCTTTAAACTTTTCATATCGTTATCCACGCTAAAGAGAAATCAGTCTAGTAAAGTTTATCTTTCTCTTTCTATTCTGCAAAGGACTACTTTACTCATTGAGGTGAACAGCTACACGACATAGTTTATAATTTCAGAGTATTAAGTTCCTTCAGAAAATTACTGAAGTCGTCTGAAAGAGAAGTGAAAATGTGTATTTCTGTTTGTAAGATGGAAGAGAAAACATATAATATTCAAAAACATGAAAGAGCTTTCTCAACGAGAAAGACTAATAGCGAAGATAATTCCAAAATAACAACTACAATAAAACTCAGCTCCAATTTAGCAATGAATACCTGTCGGTAGAACTTGTATCAAGATACAGGTTTGATCATATAATGATCAATAAGTACCAATTAAGTAAGCTTCAAGATTCCGAAAGGAGTGTGGCGAAAATCTCCACACAGTAAAAAATAAAATGAGAAAAATGAAGTGTTTTGGAAGAGGAGAAACTAGAAGACTCACATTGGAGTGCTCCAGCTGCTCTCCAAAGGACGTATGTTACAAAAGAAGTAGGATTGCAGTATCTTCACACACTGAGGGAAAAGCACAACGCCCTGCCAAACTGACCTCTTTGCTAACTTAGACTTATCAGGATAATTTGCCTTAGTGGATACACCTTGTATTGACTTTCATGCCTTGCAATTCTCACAGAATCAGTAGTCAATTTAAGTGCAATACTATGTACTTCGACTCCACCAAAAAACTCTGGCAATTAACTATCAAGTCACAACACTTCATTGGACTGCGACTACTCTATGAACAAAGTTTTTGATATCTAATTAAACGTAACAAATCATTATGCATCACACAATGTGATTTTTAAATACACTATCGTACTAATACTGAGTGATTTTAATCTTCCAATGAAGTATCAGCTTCTGTGCAAATCTACGTCCTTAGAAGCAATACAGAGTAAAGTATGACTAAGATAACAAGATTTCCATTCGTGTCAAAACCTAATCGACTTTGTGGGAGGTAATAACGAGCAATCTGGGATGTTGGGAATGTTGCTCAGAGTTAACTCCATCATCCCTTATGCAAAATAGACACGCCATCTAGAAGTTAAGCTGAAAATTGACTGAGAACTAAACTGGGTACAATTTGAAGAAGACATGGCCATTTAATAGCTAATAAATTATTGTGTCATACGGTTATGTATCAGAAAAAGGTACAAGACTAAATCACATATTGTTATCTAAAAGTACATACTATCTTTATATAAAGAAATAAGTTTTGTACATGAATTCAATAGCAAATTATGTAGGGTCACTACCTTCTGACATCTGTTGAAATGTACCAGAATAGGGCAGGATCTTGATATAATATCATATGCGTTGCTGAAAAGTTTCATCTTTCAGAATAACACCTCCGCATTTCCATACTCCACTTCTAAAGATCCCACACATCGGAAAGACTTCTCTCCAATCATCTCCTCCCCTGCTGCTGCTTTCCTCTTTCACTGCTTTTCACCACTGTGCATCTCATATTCGATGTACAGTACTGCTTCTTTGATCAAGATGCCTCAATGAGAAGTTATGAGCGTTTTCACATCGTAATTAATCAAGAGTTATTTGTTAAAAATCTATTTTAGGCTGTTTGTGAATTATTTATAGTCTTTATTGAAAATCTAAATGAATTACAAGACTAAAATCTTAGGATTTTTTTCAAATAACAGCCCAAGAAACCAATTTTTAAAATGTTTTTCTACTGCCAGTTAATTAAAGCCCTTCAAGATATTTGTTCCTATTATGAACACTGATTAGGAGAGAAAAAACAAGAGGAATGAGCCTTCTTTTTCTCAGATTCTTTCACAGACACCTTATTGTATGAACTGCACTATCAAAAAAACTTTCTGCAGAAAAAGGAATCTCAAACACTCATTTGGCTTTCTGCAAAAAGTTTCCTTAGAAGTTTTACCTAAGGTAAGGTACATGTTGAAACTATCCTGCAATTAGCAATACTTTTGACTTCAATGTATTATCTTCAAAAAGGCATTTTGTCAAGGATAGTTTGGTAATGATTTCTAGAGAGGAGGAAGGTTATGGTGCCTATAATTAACCATGTATCAATTAACGTGTATGATCTCAGAGCCTGTAAAATAAAGTCAGAACAGCCTATTTAATAAAAGAGAGAGAAGGAAATTAATCTGCATTTTGTACTATTGCAAAGAAATGCAAAGGAGTAATATTCCGTGTTAATTTTCCGTGAAAATTTTATAGAAGCTGGCTAGCACTGTTCTCACTGGCACTGTAAATATTAAAGCTAAAAAACAAATTACTGAAATCTATTTCTGGGGAATTTGTTGGTTTTTTTTTTTAAATTCTCTTCTCATATCCATCTTAAGGAAAAAACGAGGCCTAAGACAAGCACCTTTCTGTAAAGCCCCCCCCCCCAAGATATGTGAATTTGCTAACTGGTTTCTCCCAATTTTCTGCCATTGTGTGTGATGATATGAATTTAATGAAGAAAAACCAAGAATGATGGGTTGAGCCCTGTCATGGCTTGAATGTGGTTCCCCCCTCCACTCCCTTGCTCCACTAGCTGGAAAACTTTCATGTGGTCTTCATTTCCCCATATGAGCAAAACGGATTTCTGCAACACAGGCTTGCTGTCTTCTTCATCTGCAGTGTGGGCAGATGCTACATGAAAGATTCCGGTGGATGATGTGTCTCAGTTATATGTGCCTGGACTACAGGCATAATGAATTGGTCATCGTGGTAATGTGGCCTTTCTTCCACTTGGCTTCATGCTTGAGAGACAGGCTCCAGGACGTCTTTGAGATTTGCCACAGCCATTCTTGGCCTGTGAAGCATGTCCGTCAGCTTTGCTGTGCTTCAGCTGGCTCATCTGCTCAGAGTGTGCACCAGATTGCTGGAATCTGGAATATCAATCTCTTATGGCAGTGAAGCGCTGTGATACGTGTTGGAAGAGCTCCTGAGCTCTGAGTCTGTGCGGTGCCTAACACTGTGGCAGCTGCACCTGAGGGGGCGGATTAGCAGCGCGTGCTCGCTGCTCCAGGACCCTGGGCTGGGAGCGCGTTGGCGCTTAGCACAACACGGCCCAGCCTCGGTCTCCGTCACACGCCTCCTCGATCCGCAAGGTGACGGCAGCCACCATGAGCACCACTCACTCTGAGGGAAAGCAGTTGTGGGAACAGGAGGGCTTGGGCAGAGGTGGAAGGCCAGTACAGTGAATTTGGGAGCTGTGCTAAGGCTTGCTGCTTTGGAAGCTGTGAGTAGGAAGGCAGGAGTAGAGGGGAGAGGGCTGGGAATAGAGATGGGGCCCTGTGAGGGGCTGAGGGAATTCAGTGAGGGATCCTATGCAAGGAAAGTTGATAAATAGGTGAAGACCACAGGTCCTCAACCAGAGGTACCTATATTGGAGAGGACATGTCTGTGGGTAGATGGAGCACAAGAAGTGTAGAGATGCCTTAAGTCCCTGCAGAACTCAGTCTCAGTGACCTTGCAATCCTGCAGACCAGGGAG
>VKON01001043.1:7360-19078 GCA_009741485.1 Malurus cyaneus samueli | reverse complement strand
GAATCACGGATTCACGATCATGGGATGGTTTGGGTTGAGAGGGACCTTAAAGCTCATCCTTCAGGATGTGGGGTCGAGGCTGTTCCAGCGGGGACACAAACCAGGCAGGTCCCCAGAGCCTTAATTCCCACCCAGTGTCATGGCAGGGCCACCTTCCCCCACCCCTGGGTGCTCCAAACCCCGTCCAGCCCGGCCTGGGACACTTCTGCTCATGGTGGTCCTGCCCACAGCCCTAAATCAGCTCCAGGACTCCTCCACCCTGCTGAGCACCCCAAAAAGGCCCCGAATCCATCCCCGGGAGGGTCCCTCACCTGTGCAGTTCCTCTCCTCGGCGTCCAGAGCGAAGCCATTGCCGCAGATGCACCTGAAGCTGCCGATGGTGTTCCTGCAGGTGCCGTGGGTGCACAGCCCCGAGAACACCTTGCACTCGTTCACATCTGTGGGGTCAGCGGGGTTTAGGGGTGGGGAGGGGTCTCTATAAACCCCACAGCAGCGAGGCTGAGCCCAGAGACCCCCAAACCACCCCCGAATTCCCCTCACCTTTGTAGAAGGGCCGTCCCGAGAGCACGTCGCCGCGGTTGGCAAAGCCCGGCCCGCGGGGACAGATGGCTTTGTACTCGCTGGAGCCGGGCCGGGGACACTCCTCGCAGTCCGAGCCCCAGGCCGAGCCCACGGAGCAGCAGCACATGTCCATGCGGAACTTGCCCGGCAGCGGCTCCGTGCACTCGTCCTCGTCCCAGCGCATGTAGCACTGCTCCACGCGCACGTCTGCGGGGACAGCGCGGCTCAGCTAGGCTCAGCTCAGCTTTGCTCAGCTCTGCTCAACCCGCTCAGCCTGGCTCAACCCCGCTGAGCCCAGCTCAACCTGCTCAGCCTCGCTCAATTCACTCAGTCCCACTCAGCTTTGCTCAACCTGCTCAGCCCCGCTCAACCCCGCTGAGCCTGGCTCAACCCACTCAGCCCCACTCAGTTCTGCTCAGCCTGGCTCAATCCGCTCAGCCTGGCTCAATTCACTCAGCCCCACTCAGCTCTGTTCAGTTCTGCTCAGTCTGGCTCATCTGCGGGCACAGCGTGGCTCAGCTCAGCTCAGCTCAGCTTTGCTCAGCTCTGCTCAACCCACTCAGCCCCGCTCAACCCCGCTGATTCCGGCTCAACCCCACTGAGCCCAGCTCAACCTGCTCAGCCTGGCTCAATTCACTCAGCCCCACTCAGCTCTGCTCAACTCGCTCAGCCCCGCTCAGTCCCTGCTAACTCACCCCCAAAACCCCCAAAACCCCCCGGGCTCGGTGCCCTGACTCACCCACGCAGTTCTTGCCCGTGGGGTCGGACTCGTAGCCCAGGTGCAGATGCAGCGGTAGCTGCCCCGCAGGTTCTCGCACATCCCGTTGGGGCAGATGTCGGGGTCAGGGCGCACTCGTTGATGTCTGCCAGGGAAAGAGTCACCTTGGAGGGAGCACAGCGAGGGCAAAGGAAACCTCCACCTGCTGCTTCTCCCACTGCAGGATCACAGACCGGGATGGGATGGGTTGGGATGGACCTCGAAGTCCTCCTGGTTCCACTTCCCCTATTCCAGGGTGCTCCAAGCCCGTCCAACCTGTCACTAAATGGCACAGGCACCGTTTCTGCCTGTCCTGCCCCTCTCCTGATCCATCCTGGAAGGTCTGGACTCAGGAGGGCTCTGGGCTCGGGAGGACAGAGCTGGGATAAGCCCAGCTTTGTGTCAAGGGCTCCTTGTGGGACATCCCTGAGCCTCCTTTGTCCCAACAGCCAGGTCAGGCTTTAATTGTTCTGGATTCAGGACCAAGTGATCCTGAAGGGTGGCAGTGAGGAGGGCACCCAGGTGGGCACCCAGGAGGACACCATCCTTTCCCTGCAGCTCCATCCCTTCCAGCAGCTCCATCCCTCCCTACATCTCCATCCCTTCCCTTCATCTCCATCCCTCCCCTACATCTCCATCCCCTTTCCAGCAGCTCCATCCCTTCCCAGCAGCTCCATCCCTTCTCCGCAGCCCCTCCATCCCATCCCTGCAGCTCCATCTTCCCTCCACATCCCTCCCTGGAGCTCCATCCTCCCTGCAGCTCCATCCCTTTTCCAGCAGCTCCCATCCCCTTTCCAGCAGCTCCATCCCTTCCCAGCAGATCCATCCCTTTCCAGCAGCTCCATCCCTTCCCTGCAGATCCATCCCATTTCCAGCAGCTCCAATCCCTTCCAGCAGCTCCCATCCCTTCCCAGCAGATCCATCCCTTTCCAGCAGCTCCATCCCTCTCCCTACATCTCCATCCCCTTTCCAGCGCTCCACCTCCTCCATCCTTCCGCAGCTCCATCCCTTCCCTGCAGCTCCATCCCTTTCCTCCAGCTCCATCCCTCCCTTCCTGTCCTTTTCTGAAGCAAATCCCCGCTGCCAGGGCAGGGATTTCACCCTGGCAAGCCCCATCCTGGCCCAGCCCAGGGCAGCCCGTGCTGGCACCGCAGTGTCCCCGCAGTGCCAGCTGGCCAGGGCTTTGTCCCCACACTCTCAGAGCTCAGCTCCATCCAGGGAAACGCAGCCTGGAGAGCTCCAGGAATGACCAGAGCGTGGCTTTGCTAGAAAGAGCCTCCTCCGGCCAGGACACGGAGCCCTGGACAGAGCCCAAGGAGCCACCGGGGCCCGTTCGGGAGGCTTGGCAAAGCCGGGACTGCCTGGCTGCTTTGTGGTCTCCCTGCTGATCCAAGCCCTGCCCGGGGCTGGCACCGGCACCTCCTGGAATTCCTGCAGCCCCTTGGCACCGCGCATTTGTCACCTCCCATTTGTCACCTCCCATTTGTCACCTCCCATTTGTCACCTCCCATTTGTCACCTCCCTGTCCCCGGGACAGCCCGGGGAGGAGCTGGGGAGCAGAGGAGGGAACAACCCCGAGGGTGCAGCCGCTGCTCGTCCCCGTCAAAACAGGGAACAAAGCCCGGTCTGGGGGGGCTGATCCCATTGATCCCATTGATCCCATTGATCCCATTCCCAGGAAAAGGGGCTGGAAGGGACAGCTCAGGGCAGCTGAGGTGCTGTGGGAATGCGCCCTCCGTGGAAATCCCGCAGGTCCCCGTGGAAATCCCAAACGTCCCGTGGAATCCCGCAGGTCCCCATGGAAATTCTGCCTTTCCCCGTGGAATCCTTCACATCCCAGTGGATTCCCGCTGTTCCCCATGGAATCCCGCAGATCCCCATGGAAATCCTTCACATCCCCGTGGAATCCTGAATTCCCCGTGGAAATCCCGCACATCCCCGTGGAATCCCGCAGGTCCCCATGGAATCCTTCATATCCCTGTGGAATCCTTCACATCCCCGTGGAATCCTGAATTCCCCGTGGAAATCCCGCTGTTCCCCATGGAAATCCCGCACCCACCTCTGCCATCAGCCGTGATCCCGATGCCGCTGCTGCACAGAGCCTGGAATTCCGCTGGGGACAGAGCACAACGGGGCCATCAGACACTGTCCCTCAGTGCCACCCCCTTCGTGTCGGGTGCTCAGAGTGGCACCTCCGGGGCTGGGTGTGCCCAAAACCCAACCACACAACATCCTGAGTGCGAGGGACCCCAAAGATCACCCCCAGACACCTAAAAATCCCACCCCATTCCCAGGAGCGTTGTCCAAACTCTCCTCGAGCTGTGGCAGCCTCGGTGCTGTGACTTTGCACATTTTAACGCTGTACTCCCATTTCCAACATCCCATACCAGAATTTGGGGAATTCCTGAAATCCCAATACCAGATTTGGGGATTCCCGATTCCCATATACCAATTGGGGACTTCTCCAATTCCCAACACCAAGAATTGGGGAATTTCCAGCTCCCAATACCAGATTTGTGGATTCCAAACAGAATTTGGTGATTTCCAACAGCCCAATACCAGTTTGGGATATTCACCATCCCAATACCAGATTTGGGGATTTTCCGACCATCCAATACAGATTTGGGGTTTCCACCATCCCGAATACCAGATTGGGATTCCAATACCCAGAATTGGGGATTTCCCACCATCCAATACCAGAGTTTGGGGATTCCCAAATTCCCAAAGCCTCTCATGATTTGACTGCTGGCCCCCCCTTCCCGTCCGATACCCCCATCTCTCCAACCATCTCAGACCCCCGTGCTACCCGGGATCAGAACTCAAACCCGAGATATCATTGGCGGAGACGGGCTGGCAGGGGCTCCGAAGGCCGTGGTCGGGGTTGGTGACAGACAGCACTTCCGGATTGGTGACCGGCGCCGGGGAAGGGGCGGAGCACAGGTGCCGCGTTTTTGATGCCCCGGTCAGCAGGGTGCTGCGCATGTGGGTGTCCACAGGCCGTCGATACACAAAGCGTGGCCGGCCACCCAGGCACATCGCAGCGGGAACGAGCCCTCCGTGTATAGAAGCACACCGTATCAGTGCAGATCCGCCGGCGTCTCGCATCGTCGATGTCTAGAGGAGGGGTGGGGGTGGTAGAGGGGTGATTGCGGGGTGGGGTGATGGGGGGGTGGGAGCGGATTGGGATGTGGGAGGGGATTGAGGACATAACAGAGAGGGGTCGAGGGACCGCGGGGGAGGGGATGGGGACGTGGGGGATTTGGAAACAAGTGGAGAGGAGATGGAGTACATGGGGGGATTGGGAATCCACAGAGAGGGGTGAGGGACACAAGGGACAGAGGATGGGGACATGGGGAGGGGAGTTGAGGATATGGGGCAGGGATTGGGACGGACACGGACAGGGCATAGGACACGGGAGAGGGAAGGGAAGTGGGAGGGGATGGAACAGGGACAGGTGGGGAAATGGGGACATGAGGGATGAGGAACACGAGATAGAGGGGATGGGGACACGATGAGGAGGGGTGGGGACGGGGCTGGGTAGAAAGGAGTGGGGAAGGGCTGGGCTATGAGAGGGAGAATGGGACACACGGAGGAGGGTGAGAGACATGTGGGGGGGATGGGGACACGTGGGGAGGAGTTTGGGACATGTGGGGAGAGTTTGGGCATGTGGCGGGAATGGGACAGTGGGGAGAAGGGGTGGGGATGGGGAGGCGTTGAGATACATGGAGAGAGGGTGAGCACATGTGGGGAGGGACTTGATGTGTGGGGAGGGGAGATTGGGACATGTGGAGGGGGGATTGGATGTGCGGAGTGGACTCGGGATCATGTGACGAAGGGGTGGACGTGGGGAGGGATGCGGACACAGCGGGGAGGGGTTTGGGACATGTGGAGAAGGCGGTTTGGGACACATGGAAAAGGGAATGCAGACGTGTGGGAGGGGATGGGGACACATGGAGGGGACTGGGATTGTGGAGAAGGGGATTGGGCATGTGGTAAGGGGGACTGGGACACATGAACAGGGGGCTCAGGACACAAGCCTTCCAGACGGGATACGGGACACACAGACAAGGATTGGGACAGCATAAGAACATTTTTCCATTTTCCCTTTCCCATTCTGCTCTCGAAGGACCCAACTTCGCCAGCAGGGGACAATTCCTGGTGGCCGAGCAGGACCTGCCTGGCCACATCTGGATTTCTTGGCCCCCTTGCCCGAGGGCGCTCCCAGGGTGAGTCAGGGCGGGCAGGGATGGGAACAGAGAACATAGGCAGGAGAGACCTGATGAGGCAGGAGGATTTGGGGAGATGTATGCTCACCCCAGCAGTAGGCCCGTTGGGAGCCCCAGCACAGAAGCCTGGAGTTTGCAGATGCACTTGACTGCCGTCATCGAGTTGATGGCACCATGACCCGTTCAAGGTCACATGTTGGTGGTGGCACACTCTGCGTGGTCTGGGGGACAGGACGGGACCAGGCAGAGCCTGCAAAGGGAGACCCTGTGCCCCAAATAGCCCTGTGCCCCAAACCCCATCTGGTCCAACCCACTGTGCCCCGCAAACCGCCACTGTGTCCAAACGCCTCCCTGTCCCCAATTGGCTTCCTGTGCCACCAAATTCTTCCCTGTGCCCCAAGACCCTCCCTGTCCAAACCGCCACCGGTCCCAAACCCCGTGCCCCAACCGGGCCTGTCCCAAACCTTCATTGTCCCCAAACCTCCCTGTCCCGCAAACCCTCCCTGTGTCAAACCTGTGCCCCAACCTCCCTGCCCAAACCTTCCCTGTACCTCAAACCCCCCTGTCCCCATCTTCACCTCAGTTTGGTCGTGGTGCTACTCAAGAGGGGACACAGAGGGACAGGGAAGAAGTTGGCCGGCGTCGAGCCGTAGACTACACCCAAGAAGCATCAGCTCCAAGGCCGAGGTCACCTCTCGTGCTCAGAGCTGTCCCCAGCGCTCCTTGGGAGCAAGCCCCCCTGCCTCCACACCAGACCGCCAATATCCCCAACAGGAGCCCATGGAGAACCTCCATCGCTACGTCTTGGAGCAGACCACAATCAAAGCAAGCCTCGGTGCCGGGAGTGCAATCCAGCTCAGCCCTGAGCTCCTCTGATGGGCCTTGAGGATTTTTGAGTTTCTCTATTTTCACCTTACGCCATCTGGTAATTCTTGTATTTCTGTCTTCAATATAAAGACACTAGAACACGTATGTCCATCTGTTATGTGAGACATAAACAAACTCTCTAGCTGATTCCAAGGCGACACCTTGCTGCCTCAAAATGATGGAAACAGCAAGCGAAGTTTGGGGTGGGTGACATCAATCACCTGAAAGTTCATTGGAGATTTAATACCCAATATGGTTAATAAGTGCAGAACTTATAAAGGTGGAAGATTTTTGGAGGTCTTTTTGGGGTATTATTATGCTAATATGTGGCCAGTCAGGCACTGTAAGCCTGGTTTAGAGTTATCATCGTCTGAATGTCTGCAGGTTTATGCTGGGCTCTGGTTTTCAGAATCAGCCGGTTGATGGGGAACCCCAGGAGGCCCCGGGACCGCCCGGGAGAGCACTCACCCCCGCAGTTCTTGCAACGTCGGGGTGATCTCGAACCGGCGGTTGCAGATGCCCTGGAGCTGCGTCGGTGTTAGACCCGGCAGCGCCCGTTCCTGCAACATTCACCCCGTTCATGATGCACTCATCGATGTCTGGGGGGAGAAAACACCAAAAAAGTGGAGCAGGGGAAAACGGGGGCCCCCGCGGTAAAAATCTCCGGGAACAGGAAGGAGCTCCTCAGAGGCAGGATTACGATTTTCAAAACTCCCGCTGGAGAAACAGGAATTTTTACCACCTTTTCCAGGTAAACGGGGGAAACCCACTTTGGAACAACTTGGGAAGGGAGAAATAAAAAATTATCAGTTTGGAAAATTTCAACTCTGCTTTCGGCTTTGCCAGGGTGGGATAATTCCCCTTCCCCATCCTTGTTGTCATCTGAAGAATGATGAGGGGGGACCATCCCAAGCACAACAGGTAATGGGGAAAAAGGGTCGGAGAGCACTGGGGAGACCCAGGAATGGGGAAATAAAGGGTCCTGGACGGAGCACGGGTTCAGGAAAGC
The DNA here is from genome assembly GCA_009741485.1 of Malurus cyaneus samueli. Taxonomy (NCBI): domain Eukaryota; kingdom Metazoa; phylum Chordata; class Aves; order Passeriformes; family Maluridae; genus Malurus; species Malurus cyaneus. The sequence continues at coordinate 11,658 of VKON01001043.1, read as the reverse complement.
CCCAGGAATGGGAAACAAATTTCAAAGTTTGGGCCACTGCCAGGGAAATCTGGCCTTTGCTTTTGCCAGGGTGGGATTTCCTCATGTCCATCCCTTGTTTCATCCTGACAGAACAGCTGGGAATTAGCTGGGAATGTGCTGGGAAATTTTGCTGGGAATCGGTGCTGGAATACCGCTGGGGAATGTGCTTGGATTAACAGCTGGGAAATGACCTGGGAATCATGGCGTGGGATTGCTGGGAACTATGCTGGGAACAATTGGGAGACTGCTGGGAACTTGCTTGGAATCCTAGGCTAATTCCTGGACGTAATTCGCATACCTACAACGACGATGCCTGAAATCCCCCTTTTTATCAAAACTTCTCACAACAGGGTTCTGGCTCTTAGGACGCTCTGGCATCCTCAAACATCCAGACAATTTAAGGAATTCGATGGCGGAAACTCCTCCCTGTGGGATCTCCTCGCTGCCTTTCTACTCGCTACATCAGCCGTGGTTCTGCCCTCCTTTTGTGGAGGCGTCTCGACCGCACTGTGAGGGGGGTCCCGCAAAAAGGAACGGGGGTCCAGCCCTCACCAGATGCAGGCACTGTTTTGGTGGGGGTTGCTCTGGAAGTCCCTCGTGGGCACTTGCCAGTGGTACGAGCCCCGAGAGTGTTGAGCAGTCGCACGTGACGCAGGGGCGTCGAGCACACCTCGTCCCAAATTGCCAGACGGAAAACGCTGTGAGGGTGGAAAACCCAAAAGACCAACCATTACGGGTCAGGAACAGAGGAAAAAGGGACTGGAGGAGCTTGTGGGGGACGCCAAAAATGGAAACAGCCTCCTGGAGGAGCTCTGGGAGACCCGAAAACAGCTCAGGGAGAGAAAAACACAGCCTGGAGGAGCACTGGGAGCTGTGGGGGACCCCGTCACCCCAGATGGGAAAAAGGGGTCTGGAGGAGTCTGTGAAGGGACGCCAAAACAACCCCACGAATTGGAAAAACAGCCCTGGAGGACTGTGGAGCACTGGGTCGGCACTCGGAATCACACCGGGATAGGCTACCGTGGGATGCACTGAGGATCACACCTGGGATTCAGTGGGGTCGCAAGCTGGGATCATCACTTGCCAAGGGGCACTAGGTAAATGGGATTCAACACGCGGGCACATCAATGGGGGTGCAACACTGGGAGGCAGTGGGGTCAACAAGCCAACTTGGGATCGACACACGGGAATCGGCACTGGGGTCACGCTGCAAATCGCACCTGGATGAGCACTGGGCATCACTGGGGTCACACTGGGATCACACTGGGGAGTCCAGCACTGGGGATACTGGGATGCAAACACTGGGTCAGGCGAGGGTCTGGGATCCTGGGATCGCACTGGGATCACACTGGGGGCATTACATGGGATCCACACTGGAAATCACACTGGGATCAACTGGAGTCACCACTGGGCGTCACACTGGCGCATCAACACTAGGGATCACACTGGCGATCCAACGACTGGATCTGACTGGGATGCACTGCGGGTCACACTGGGGTCACACTGGGATCGCACTGGGAGCACTGGGATCACTGGGATCACTGGAACCCCCTCCTCACGATGCACTCGCGCCTGACGTCCTGCTTGTAGCCACATGTTTGCACTCGCAGCGGTGATGGAGGGGTGGGGAATGCAGCGCCCGTTCTCAGTTCGCCAAAGATTGTTGGAAGTGTTTTGCAGATGTCGATGGTGGCTGTTCCAGGGTGGCCGGTGCCTGGGGGGACAGCGGGGTCACACGCGGGGGTCCAAAAGGGGGGTCAACAGGGGGTCAAACAGGGGCGGTGCACTCGGGGCATTGGGGTTCAGGGGGACAGCGGAGTACCAGGAGGGTCACAGGGGGTCAGGGGGCGCAGCGGGGTCACGAAGCGGGGTCACAGCCGGGGTCAGAAAATAGGTGGGGGGGTCGATATGTGTGGGAGTCAGCGGTCACAGCGGGGTCAGGGGGATCCGACGCGCGGTCACAAGCGGGGTCAGGGGGAGCTGGGGTGCACTGTGGGGTCAGGGGGCACAGGCGAGGATCGAAAGGGCCTTGGATGGACAGGCTGAGCAGTACAGGACAAAACCTGTATAATACCAGTGCAGAACCCATTAATTACGCAATTCTGCGGGGAGTGTTTGTGATGCAGTACGACTCTGGCGACGCACGCACATTCTTAGCTGTTTTCTCAATACCAGACAATGAATATCCCGCAATGGCAGAACCCATTTAATTACCGGATGGCGTGGAGCCCATTAATTCCCAATACCCAGAACGCATTAATTAGCAGTGCTGACCCGTTATTTCCCCTGGACTGCTTCGGACGCGCACGTTTGATTCCCGAATGCTGGAAGCCCATTAATGTCCAATACCATAACCCAGTCTAAATTTCCCAACACCAGACCAATTAAGTGCAAGTGCGGGAATCCCCGGTTAAGTTACGAGCCGAACTGCTGGAAGTTAACATTCACCAATACAGAACCCATTAAATTGTCCATCACAGACACCATTAATTAGCAGTGCTTGACCGCACGCGTTAATTACCCCGGGCTCTGAGAGATGCCCAGAGCCCCCCATTAACTTCCCATCACCAAACCCATTAATTCCCAATACCAGAACCTTAATAATCGAGGAGGGAGGAGGAGTGCCATTAATATCCCGAACAACCATAACCCGATTAACACCTCCACCGACACCATAACCCATTAGATTCCCAAAACACGCACGAGAACCCCATACGCAGCGCACCGCGCGCGCGCACTTGAGCCATTGATGCTAGGAACCGCCTGTAATCCAATAACAGACACCAACGATATAATTCGCCAACGACCACAGAACCATGTAACTTGAGCGTGTGGACCCCGTTAGATTCGCCAAATACCATAACGCATTAATTCCCAACCACACCAAGAACCCGTTAATCCCAACACCATAACACCATCTAAATTCCAATATACCAGACCCATTAATTCCCAACAGCGCAGACCTGCCGTTAATTAGCAGTTCTGGCGACATCGCCGTTAATTAGCCGATGCTGGAGCTGCCGCGGCCCATCCTGGCAGTCCGGCGAATCCCCTCCCTGCCCGTTGGCCCCGTTGGGGCCGACTGCCCACCGGCCGTTGAGCCCCACGGCACGACCCATTGAGGGACCGAAGGCCGGGAATGGCCGGGCAGAAGTGATTCCAGGATCCCTGGGCCCACCGGCGATCCCCTGCGATGCACGAGACTCCGGCGGTACTACGTCCTGAAACAAAACGCAGAAAGCTTGTTACTTTTTGTTATAATTTTACATTCATTTTGGATTAAATTTGATGTTTGTATGGATAGTGTACTTTGACTTCGGTGACTGAAATTGTATTTTTGATGTAATTTTATTTGGGCGATTGCTGGTCGACAGTAGATTGGGGTTTCGTTCTGGATTACTGATAAAGGGAAAATGTTATTTTTCATCAAAATGGGGTTTTTGAAGGGTTCCGGTTTGAGGAACCATTAAAATAGGTTTTTTTCTAAACCCATGCAAAATGGGGGGGTTTTGTAACACCATGCAAGAATGGGGGGTTTTTAACCATCAAAATGGGGGTTTTAACAGTCAAATGGGTTTTTAACCATCAAAATGTTTCTTTGAAGGGTTCCAGTTTGAGGAACCATCAAAATGTTTTTTTGTTTAACCATCAAAATGAGTTTTTTGAAGGGTTCCAGTTTGAGGAACCATCAAAATGGTTTTTTTTTAACCATCAAAATGGGTTTTTTGAAGGGTTCCAGTTTGAGTTTTTGAGTTTTTTGAGTTTTGAATTGCAGTTTTTCAGTAGTTATTGTAGTTTTGGTGAAAGGAGGAATGGTTCAGGGGATGGACTCCATCCCCGGGTCTCCTCCTTCTTGTTGGCGCCAAAATTGAGCCGTGCTGGGAGCAGGGAGGGGTCCCAGGTGAGACCCGAGGTAAGGAGGAGACATCACGACCGGGTGTGATGGGGTTGGGATTATTTCATCTAATAAAGGAGGGACAACGGGGAAAATCCTCAGGGCTGTGCAGGGATTACGGGTCAGGTTGGGGAATTTTCACGGAAACAAGGTGGCGTGATGGAGCCACCGGGATGTGGCATCTTGGGGCTGTGGTCTGGCTGGCCGTGCTGGGGGATGTGGCCTTGGGGCCCGGGGTTTTTTGAGTGGCCGTGCTGGGGGATGTGGCACTTGGGTGGCCGTGCTGGGGATGTGGCACTGTGGGGCCTGTGGTTTGAGTGGCCGTGCTGGGAGGATGTGGCCTTGGCCGGGGTTTTGGTCGGCCGGCTAGGGGGATGTGGCG